>CM069132.1:103687522-103897522 GCA_035221665.1 Okamejei kenojei | reverse complement strand
CCGGCATCTGTCCCCGGCAAACACTCGCCAGCCCCGTTCCCGGCATCTGTCCCCGGCAAACACTCGCCAGCCCCGTTCCCGGCATCTGTCCCCGGCAAACACTCGCCAGCCCCGTTCCCGGCATCTGTCCCCGGCAAACACTCGCCCGCCCCGCAAACACTCGCCAGCGCCGGCAACCCGCATCTGTCTGCGCTGCTGCTTGTGCTTCCATCCCTCCCTCAGCCCCGGCTCGCCAACACCCGCGGCCCATGCAGTTTATCTGAGTTTTGACATTTTCGTTGATCACAGAATTTCTCACCACAGAGCGTGAGAAATTTGTGATCAGCGTGCGGGTGTGAGAATTTCTCGAAATGAGTGAGTCTCACGCTCAAAGCGTGAGAGTTGGCAGCCCTGGTTTGTATTTTCCATTTTTGCCTAGTCTGTGGTTACCTGCTACTTACTCCTTGGTTGGTGACATATGCCTTAATATGTGCAAAACATTGTCATTTGCAAAGTTTTCCTGTGAGTTCTGGAATGATTTTAATGGAACACCTATCCATGTTCAAGTTGTACATAATGACATTTAGTCAGAGTTTAGATTGTTAAAAGAGAAACACTTTTTTTTTGTCACATTAATCTTTTAGTCCAACACAATAGCTAATTATTTACCCTGCTGAAAGCAGTTCAATTGGAAAAATGAAATAACTTTACTAATTTATCCTTCTGAGAACTGAAAAAATTAACATTGCTCTGGTTCAACCATAAAGAAGACACTGAGAGCCATGTTCTTTTGAAAACTACTAAATTTTATCATCAGTTACAGACACTTCCACTTTTCTCGGTCAATTTCTTCCAATTGATGGACATTTATCCTGCAAGATCAAACTTCGTTAAAGATTGCAGTTAAACTTCACAAGATTCACAATCTAAACTTCATTTGAACAATGTCCTGATAGTCATTGAAATATTTGTTATAGTTACTGTTTGTTAGTAACACCATCGGTAAGCCATACAATGTTCTGGATGATATGCATAGTACTGTGTGCTGGCTTGCTAACCCAAATTTACTTCCTTTATTTTTGGCAACATGCTACACACAAAAAACCTCCAGCAGGTAAAATACGAGCTAAAGAGTTGCTACACGACACAACCACATCCTCTTCAGAAGAGTCAGAAACTACATTAAGCAACTAATCCAGTGTTGTGTAATTTTTGCCAATTTGCCAATTTTATTTTATTTAATTAAAACATTTCTTAAGCTTCCGCACTATTTGGTTTCTTCCACCACTTTAAACAATTCAATAATAATGAATCTATATTTTCTACGATGAAACCATTAGTTTTTCATATTTATTTCAGAAAATCAAATATGCTCTGCAGTTTGAAGCCAAAAGTAATGTGTGACACCACGTACGTTGCCTCAAGTGTAAGACAAATCCACTAAAGTTTTCTTAAAGGCACTGATAACAATCAGCTTTTGCAGCAGAACTCATCTGCAAAGCAAGATCTTAACAGGAAACAAACACCCAAGGGAACTGAAGATTTTAACAGCAGCAAATACTTCAATTACAACACAAAGAACAGTACATACAGTGCCCTCCATAATGTTTGGGACAAAGACCCATCATTTATTTATTTGCCTCTGCACTCCACAATTTGGGATTTGTAATAGAAAAAAATCACATGTGGTTAAAGTGCACCTTGTCAGATTTTAATAAAGGCCATTTTTATACATTTTGGTTTCACCAATTAGAAATTACAACAGGGTTTATACGTAGACCCCCATTTCAGGGCACCATATTGTTTGGAACACAGCAATGTTATGTAAATTAAAGTAGTCATGTTTAGTATTTTGTTGCATATCCTTTGCATGCAATGACTGTTTCAAGTCTGCGATTCATGGGTGTCTTCTCTGGTGATGCTCTGCAGGCCTGTATTGCAGCCATCTTTAGCTTATGCTTGTTTTGTGGGCTAGTCCCCTTCAATTTTCCCTTCAGCATATAAAAGGCATGCTCAATTGGGTTCAGATCGGGTGATTGACGGCCACTCAAGAACTTTGTTGCTTTAGCAGTATGTTTGGGATCATTGGCTTGCTGTAGAATGAACTGCCGGCCAATGAGTTTTGAGGCATTTGTTTGAACTTGAGCAGATAGGATGTGTCTATACACTTCAGAATTCATTATGCTACAACTATCAGCAGTTGTATCATAAATGAGTCAGTACCTTCAGCAGCCATACAGCCCAGGCCATAACACCCCCACCACCGTGTTCACAGATGAGGTGGTATGCTTTGGATCTTGGGCAGTTTCTTCTCTCCTCCATACTTTGCTCTTGCCATCACTCTGTTACAAGTTAATCTTAGTCTCATCTGTCCATGAGACCTTTTTCCAGAACTGTGGTTGCTCTGTTAAGTACTTCTTGGCAAACTGTAACCTGGCCATCCTATGTTTGCAGCTAACCAGTGGTTTGCATCTTGCAGTGTAGCCTCTGTATTTCTGTTCATGAAGTCTTCTGCAGATGGTGGTCATTGACAAATCCACACCTGAAGAGTGTTTCTGATCTGTCGGACAGGTGTTTAGGGAATTTTCTTTATTATAGAGAGAATTCTTCTGTCATCAGCTGTGGAGACCTTCCTTGGTCTGCCAGTCCCTTTGTGATTAGTAAGCTCACCAGTGCTCTCTTTCTTCTTAATGATGTTCCAAATAGTTGGTTTTGGCAAGCCTAAGGTTTGGCTGATGTCGCCAACAGTTTTATTCTTGTTTCTCACTAATGGCTTCTTTGACTTTCATCAGCAAAACTTTGTTCTTCATGTTGATAAACAGCAATAAAAGTATCCAAAGGTGATGGAAAGACAAGGTGCTGAGAGCTCTTTTTCCTGCATTAAGGAGGAAATTAAACACACCTGAGCAATTACAAACACCTGTGAAGCCATGTGTCCCAAACATTATGGTGCCCTGAAATGGGGGGATTATGTATAAACACTGCTGTAATTTCTACATGGTGAAACCGAAATGTATAAAAATGGCCTTTAATAAAATCTGACAATGTGCACTTTAACCACATGTGATTTTTTTCTATTACCAATCTCATATTGTGGAGTTTAGTTTAGAGTTTCCTTTATTGTCATTCAAACAATAGATTGAACGAAATTGCGTACCTTGCAGTCATGACAGATAAAAAAGCAACAGAACACACAATGAACACAGTTTAACACAAACATCCATCACAATGAATCTCCAGGCACCTCACTGTGATGGAAGGCAAAAAGTCTTAAAGTCTTATCTCTTCCTTGCTTGTTTTCCCGCCGCGTTGAGGCGATCCAGGCTTTCGATGTTGGGTCCCCCGCCGGGTGATGGTAAGTCCCGCGGCCAATTCCAAGCTTCGCGAACGGGCCGATTCAAACTCCGCGACCCGGGGCGGACAAAGCTGCCACCCTCCAGTACAGCGGACAAAGCTGTTTTTGCGGGAGCTCCCGAGAATCGGTCACCAACCTGGGACGTGAGAGCTCCCGATGTTACTGTCCACAGGGCCCATGGCCGAAGCCTCCGAAGTCGGGTCCAGCCACAGTCGCAGTACAGAGGCAAATAAATAAATGACGGGTCTTTGTCCCAAACATTATGGAGGGCACTGTAATTAAAGTCCTAACTATTAACAGAACATAATGAAAAAAGGAATTTGCATTTATGCACATCATATCTAATTGCATGTTCTAGATTGTTTTTTGATGTAGTATTATACAGTCAAATACACCAGCTGATATGAAAACAGAAAGAATCACACAGGCAGAAATTATCATACTAAGAATAAGAAAAATGAAGGTACTGTAACTTCCCACTCTGCAAATACTGCTGTATATCTTCTTATGTCTACCTGGATATAGTCTCTACTCTTCCTGAAGGCAGCAGAGTAAACAACAATGAATCCTCAGGCATGTGCAAAATCAACACACATCAAAAGAATCAACAGATTATTATTGTGAAATACTGAAACACATTTAAAATATTGAACAATTTTAAAGTAGTGTGTAAACCAACCCATTTTATCGCAATAGCAACACAACCCTGACACCGAAATAAATAAATAACATAAATGTGCAAAAGTAAAGCAAATTGGATATTTTAAATTACAATGTAGCAATATAATCAGTTTTGGACAATGCAGTCCTTTATTAGGGAGAGTTTAACAGCATAATGTTCATTTGGATTTAAGATAAGCTAATTACATGAATTAACAACCATTTTAAGGTTGGTCCCAATAACCTGAGGGTAGTTGGGAAAATTTCTCAGAGCAAGAAACACAAGGGAAGTAAAGCCCCCGTCCCATTGTACGAGGTAATTCAAGAGTTTTCCCGAGTTTTCCCCCGATTCGAACTCGGAGAATGTCCGTAGTGGGTCCGTAGGAGTTCGTGGATGTCTCGTAGCAGCTCTTAATGCTAACAGTAGGTACTTGGGACATCCGGTCAACTCGTGACGTTTTTTCATCCCTGTAAAAAATGTCCACGTGTACAAAAATACTCGTGATGAAAAAAATTGTTACTTTTTACTCGTACGAGCCGCTACGAGACATCCACAAACTGCTACGGACCCGCTACGGAAATTCTCCGAGTTCGAATCAGGGGAAAACTCGGGAGAACTCTTTTACAGTGGGACAGGGGCTTTAACCACAGCCTCTAGGAATGCATTCCACAAACATGCTTATCATTTACAATAATTTCCCATTGCACAACATTGCAGTGTTTGAATTGTTTACCATCAATTCCCAGAAGACATGCAATCATATACAGAGGTGGGTGCTCTGCCTCACACCCGTTTTAGACTATCCAAAAATGATCAATTCATTGTGTATTAATTGTCACACATTCTCTTTCACAGGATGAACAGACAGCCTTGACAGGAAGCAAACTCTCTGCACTGTCACCAAGTAAAGGTTCTCTAAACGTAATCTAGTTAAGAGAGGAAACTTCTACAAACGTAGGCCTTATGTGTGAGAGAGATAGGAGAGAAGGTGAAGAATCAGCACAATAGTGCAGTTGTTGGCACTGCTACCTCAAAGTTCCAGATAGATTAACTGGATGTTGTAAATTGCCCTAAGTCTAGGTGGGTGATAGGAGAAGTAGAGAAAGTTGAAGGACACACAGAGAGAACAGGTGAATAGAGGAAGTACAGGCTATCCTCGGGTAATAAATGGGTTCCATTTTACAGATGCCCGTAAGTAAATTTTCTCCACAATTAAGAAAATGCTCCCAAAAAAAAAGACTCACTGTGCTAACCATTTCTCCACAGTATGATAATGAATGGCATCAAAAGCACATAAGGCTGATAAGAAAGAACAATTACTAAAAGTGCAGAGAGAAATGAAACTACTTTGTGTAGGAAAGAACTGCAGATTCTGGTTTAAACCGAAGATAGACACAAAATAATGAGTAACTCAACAGGACAGGCAGCATCTCTGGAGAGAAGGAATGGGTGACGTTTTGGGTATAGACCCTTCTTCAGACTCAATTCAGGGGACTCTTATCTGCCATTTGTAGGAATCAACATAGAAACATAGAAACATAGAAACATAGAAATTAGGTGCAGGAGTAGGCCATTCAGCCCTTCGAGCCTGCACCGCCATTCAATATGATCATGGCTGATCATCCAACTCAGTATCCCGTACCTGCCTTCTCTCCATACCCTCTGATCCCCTTAGCCACAAGGGCCACATCCAACTCACTCTTAAATATAGCCAATGAACTGGCCTCAACTACCCTCTGTGGCAGAGAGTTCCAGAGACTCACCACTCTCTGTGTGAAGAAAGTCTTTCTCATCTCGGTCTTAAAGGATTTCCCCCTTATCCTTAAGCTGTGACCCCTTGTCCTGGACTTCCCCAACATCGGGAACAATCTTCCTGCATCTAGCCTGTCCAACCCCTTAAGAATTTTGTAAGTTTCTATAAGATCCCCTCTTAATCTCCTAAATTCCAGAGAGTATAAACCGAGTCTATCCAGTCTTTCTTCATAAGACAGTCCTGACATCCCAGGAATCAGTCTGGTGAACCTTCTCTGCACTCCCTCTATGGCAATAATGTCCTTCCTCAGATTTGGAGACCAAAACTGCACGCAATACTCCAGGTGTGGTCTCACCAAGACCCTGTACAACTGAAGTAGAACCTCCCTGCTCCTGTACTCAAATCCTTTTGCTATGAAAGCTAACATACCATTCGCTTTTTTCACTGCCTGCTGCACCTGCATGCCTACTTTCAATGACTGGTGTACCATGACACCCAGGTCTCGCTGCATCTCCCCTTTTCCTAATCGGCCACCATTTAAATAATAGTCTGCTTTCCTGTTTTTGCCACCAAAGTGGATAACCTCACATTTATCCACATTATACTGCATCTGCCAAACATTTGCCCACTCACCCAGCCTATCCAAGTCACCTTGCAGTCTCCTAGCATCCTCCTCACAGCGAACACTGCCCCCCAGCTTAGTGTCATCCGCAAACTTGGAGATATTGCCTTCAATTCCCTCATCCAGATCATTAATATATATTGTAAATAGCTGGGGTCCCAGCACTGAGCCCTGCGGTACCCCACTAGTTACTGCCTGCCATTGTGAAAAGGACCCGTTTACTCCTACTCTTTGCTTCCTGTTTGCCAGCCAGTTCTCTATCCACATCAATACTGAACCCCTAATACCGTATGCTTTAAGTTTGTATACTAATCTCTTATGTGGGACCTTGTAGGAATCAACATGTCAGGTTGTGGAATTTAACAATTTGATAAGACTTTGTCTGTATGTACCGGTGTATATAAGTTGGGTGTTTTTAACCCAGGGATGGACTGCAAGTAGGAGGAAGGACTCCATGGGTTGATCTATTGAGAAAAGATAAAATATTTATCAGCTGAAGATACAGCATGAATTTATGCCTATACATACCACAAGCCAATCATTTGTGCCATATATGTAATCTCTGGAGACCGAGCAGGCACTAAGTTTATGTTCCTCATATGTAATAACTTGTTGGGTGACACTGTACCACTGGTTGGGCACCCTGTAGCCTGCAACAGCTGTGGTTGGTAAACTGTTGTAACATGTATACGTTTCAAAATCCTTCGATCTTTGTGAATCATGTGTAAAACAATAAATTCAATCATTAATTGAAGCTAATAAAAATGTGTCCACAATGATATTAATGGTAAAGGGCCAAATTTGAATACAATTTTGGGATGGAGTAAAAACATCCACTTGCTAACCCTCTGAATTTTCCAACTGATTGAAATGAACAGAAAATCAGGAACAGGAGACATCAGCTGCATTGTCTATCATACCAATGTTTGAAGTTAGTCATTGATCAAGTAAAGCTCCAATTAGAAACTCACTTATTTAACATCCGTTTTGGTGGCTTATATATTAACGAAAACTGATGCAAAAATACATCATTGTATGAAAATTTTAAAGTTAGGAATATAACATGTTTTGCAAGCTAAAGTTAAATGTGAAAAAGCAAAAACTGCAACCTAGAAATCTTAAACAAAAGCAGAAAATGCTGGAAACTCTTAGCAGATTTAGTCATATCTATGGAATGAGAAACAGGTAATCTTTCAAGTCAAGAGACTTCAGCAGAACTTGATCAAATTTGACATCAACTTTCCCTAGCCAAACACTGCAGTGGTGAAAAATATAAGCAGGTCTTAGAACTTCTACTGTATGTAGCAATGGTCTATGATGGCACGATGCAGAAGTTACAGTAAAAAGGAAACAGTGTACTCTTCTTATTATGTAAGAGTAACACATTTTCTAAAGGATTAGCAAATTAGAACACATATTAGCCTTTGCTACATTGCCTATTAAGATCACATATTTGTGTGATATTTTAAAGTAACATGAAAATTAATTAATAGCTTAAATGAAATTATTTTCTTTTTTCTTTTATTGTAGTCAAAGCAATTCCAAAATAGAACTTTCACTAGGACGTCTGCTTTTGACCTGCACCGTAGAGACTAAACAATTTTGCACATTTAACTACATGCAATAATGCTAACAGATCTGGTACTTGTAGGTACAGTTACAGTACACAACAAACTCCAACTAAACTCCAAACTACAAACAGCCTTGATTGCATTAGGGACTTGAGCTTTGTTTTGGTTTTTGCACTATTTTGTTTGTTTCTTTCTTGCTTTTTATCAAACTTCTTTTTGTTTATTCTGGTGTCTACTAAGTACTATGTTTACATATCTGTTGTGCTGCTGCAAGAAATAATTTATTCCGTGTTCTGTGCAATGCAAACAGAATGCACGCCCTGCCCAAGTTCAGCAGAGATTCCGTTCCTGTGAACTGTTCGTAATCCAGACAATTCGCAATTCAGAACCTCACGTGCCGGGTTTCCAGGCAACGAAAGATGACTACGGCCCTTCAGCAGCCGACAATTCAATCCTGCTGATCTCCCTAACTTTTTCCCAGGATGGAAATATCAAATTCTAGAGGATATAGCTTTAAGGTGAGAGAGGAAAAATTTAAAGATATGCGGGCACCCCACAGAGGGTGGTGGTGCCTGGATCACGTTGCCGGGGGTGATGGTTGAGGCAGATACAATAATGGCATTGAATAGATTATTGAATAGGACATGCAGGAAATGTAGATAGGAATTATTTGCAGGATTATTGGCATTGTGTTTGGCAGACTGTTTCACAGGGCCAAAGGGCCTGCTCCTGCGCTGTTTTATGTACTTAAGATGGCCGATTATAACCTAGAGGACCTGCTCTGTGCTTCAAATAATACTTGAGAATAAAAACTCTCCTTGCTCTCCAGAATAAAAAGATCTCATTTCAAAAGATAAATGACTGAGCTCTTCTGAAGCTCTCCTCTTCTTTTAATTAATACTTAAGAAACAAATGTTTTAGTTATTTTTTGTCTTGCTGAATGGAAAATATTTATCCATACTATTTCCCCAAAATGGCAAATAACAGGGCAGCCAGCATAAGCTATATAACTTACTTTTGTTGGTCAATGTTCCATTTAAGGAAGTGAAATGTTGATGCGAAGGTTTCAGAATGGCAGCAAATTATTAGTAGAAATGTCTAACATTATCCCGCAGTTTTCATAGAAAAGTAAAACTAGTCTAGTTGTGCAAATTAGATATTGCACTCATTATTAACTTTTGAAGAAAGACTAAGTTTTCATGTCGGAAAGGTGGACAGGATTCATCTATCTTGCTTTCTATGCACTGCGCTGGCAAATGATAAACTTAGTTCATGCTTGACATCAACTGCAACAGAATATAAAACAATCTCGCTTTTTATGGATGCCATTCAAGTAACTCTGAATTGATTTTTTTTTAAATCTCACAAAAATGATTATGCCAAAAACCTGGGTCAGGTTAAATCTAGCAAATCAATACGAGTTTTGTTTGTAGCAACTTTGTGTAATAAATAATAAACTTCTGAGCTCTCATTTCACTTCTTTCTAAACTTTATCTAACCTCATATGATTCCCTGTTTCCTACCAATGGCATTTCCATTTAAAGCACTAAATTGTTCATAACGTTGCCCATTACCTCAACAATTATGAATAATTTAATTTCAGTAAATGCCATTTGTACAGCACAATGTCTGGGCTGCAAAGTTGGAATGGAGAAGTTAAACATGCGAAGGACATTTGTGGTATCCATTCATTGCCGTTTATAGTCATAGAGTGATACAGTGTGAAAACAGACCCTTCAGCCCAACTCGCCAACACCAGCCCACAATGTCCCAGCTACACTAGTCCCACTTGCCTGCGCTTGGTCCATATCCCTCCAAAACTGTCCTATCCATGTACCTGTCTAACTGTTTCTTAAACGATGGGATAGTTCCAGTCTCAACAACCTCCTCTGGCAGCTTTTGTGAAAAAGATATCCCTCGGATTCCTATTAAATCTTTTCCCCTTCACCTTGAACCTATGTCCTCTGGTCCCCGATTCCCCTACTCTTGGCAAACGACACTGTGCATCTACCGGATCTATTCCTCTCATGATTTTATACACCTCTATAAGATCACCCCTCATGCTCCAGTGCTCCATGGAATAGAGACCCAGCCTCCTCAATCTCTCCCTATAGATCACACCCTCTAGTCCTCTTAAATCTTTTCTGAATCCTTTCAAGTTTTGACAATATCTTTCATATAACATGGTGCCACGAACTGAACACAATATTCTAAATGCGGTCTCACCAATGTCTTATACAACTACAACATGACCTCCCAACTTCTATACTCAATACTCTGATTAATGAAGGCCAAATTGCCAAAAGTCATTTTGACCACCTTATCTACCTGCGATTCGATCTTCAAAGATCCCTCTGCTCTACAACACTACCCTGAGGCCTACGATTTACTGTGTAGGTCCCGCCCTTGTTCGATGTCCCAAAATGCAACACTTCGAACTTCTCTGTATTAGATTCCATCAACCATTCCTTCGCCCACCTGGCCAATCGATCCAGATCCTGCTGCAATCTCTCACAACCATCTACACCCATCTGCAAAACCATTAACTTTTGTATCATCAGCAAACTTGCTAATCTTGTCCTGTTTGTTCTCATCCAAATCATTGATGTAGATGACAAACAGTAATGGGCCCAGCACTGAACACTGAGGCA
Organism: Okamejei kenojei; assembly: GCA_035221665.1. NCBI lineage: Eukaryota > Metazoa > Chordata > Chondrichthyes > Rajiformes > Rajidae > Okamejei > Okamejei kenojei. The sequence continues at coordinate 103,886,930 of CM069132.1, read as the reverse complement.
TACGCTGAGTAATAGAGTTGTGGTTCCATGGGTGATTTTAATCAACCAAGAACCACAGTGGCACATGCCTGTCAATCATATGCGCCAGATTTACCAATTGTTTCATCTCGATTAATATTCCTTTAGCTGATGGATATACAAAGATGGATATGCAACTAAATATTTTACAGTATCTCAGATCTTGTTTTGTTTTACCAATTTTTATATGCATAACATGCAGCTGCTGCACTCAATATTAGAACCATAATCTAAGCAGTCAAGTAATATATTGGGAGTTAACATTCCTGCTGAACATACTTTTTCTTGGGTAAAAATACAGTACAACTCAGTTTATTTCAGTGTAAGTACTGGTGGCAAATTCAACCTGATATTGCAATCGTGATGTACAAATGTCATATTTAAAATGGGAACATTTTCAGAACTAACTGAAATGCCAAACATTATAGCAATACTAAAGTAAAAACAAAAAATGCTGGGAATATTCACCAGACCTAGCAGCACTTGGGAAAGAGAAACAAAATTAAATTGGCATGTTTGCGATGGAAAAGGAACAAAGGGCCTTCAACCGGTAACATTAACCGTTACCCTTTCCACAGACACTGCCTAACCTGCTGAGTGTTTCCAGCATTTTGTGTTTTTATTTCAGATTTTCAGAATCTGCAGCTATTTTGGTTTCAATTGCATTGATGCTGGAATTCAATTATTTTGTTTAATTCTTATGTGTATTCAAAACGCTTAGCCATGTAGATTAACAATATATTGAAACTAAGGTACAATAATATTGTAATTAATGATTCTGAGTAAACAAATGCTCTTTCTCTCTTCAGAATACTTCCCAAATCCTTTGCTAAATTAATATGTTTAACAACAGTATCATGCCTACAAAAAAATCTTATTATGAGCTAGAATCATCATGTTATTCAGCCCATTAACTCTGTCTGAGCCCCTGTGAATCAATCCCATCAGTCTAATTTTCTCCACTTTTTTCCCCATGCCATTATAAATAGTCTTACCTCAAGTTGCTTTTGAAATCCTTGATTGATTCTGCTCCCATGTTTACAAGCAGAAAGTTTCATATTATAACTACTTTCCATGTAAAAAAGATTCAGTCACTTATCCATCATTATATTGTTTAAGATGGAACTGCAGATGCTGGAAAATCGAAGGTAGACAAAAATGCTGGAGAAACTCAGCGGGTGAGGCAGCATCTATGGAGCGAAGGAAATAGGCGACGTTTCAGGTCGAGACCCTTCTTCAGACTGGGCGTATGCTCCAGGGCGCATGCTCCAGCATTTTTGTCTACCTGTCTATCCATCATTATAGATGTGGCCCCGGAAACAGCTTTAGCTTGATTTTCTATACCTTTTTAATATTTCCTCTCAATCTTCTTTCATCCTTATCTCTGGAAACATTCTTTTCCACACCCTCTATAACACCTTCACAATCTTCTTAAAGTACGATAACCAAAAATGGATGCAATACTCCATCTGTGGCCTAAGCAGGTTTTTCTAAAATCTTCAAACTAACGTCCCTGCTTTTACACTCAATGCCTCCACTTATACAGCACAGGATCCTAAACTTCATCTACTTGCATTTGAGGCAGCAGAAGCCTGCAGCGGGGTGATGCCATCCGGGTCGACATACATCGGTGCCCACCCTAAAAAGGGCACAAGCTCCGGGTTGGCGCCAAGCTGCGGCTGCTGCTGCTGTCTCTGTTTGTTGTCGTTCACCTAACTGAGGTCAGTTGACAGGGCTCACCACGGGGAGGTCGACAACATGAGCCTTAAAGAGAGAAGCGGTTTCCTGAAGCAGACTGTTCCAGAACCAGGCACACATTTATATTGATATTTTTCACAACTTGCCCTGTCACCTTCAAAAGATTTATTTTATCCATAACCAGGTCTCTGTTTTCCAGCAAATCCTTTAGAACTGTGCCATTTTATCTATATTATCCCTTCTTATTCATTCTGATTAAAGTGCACAAGCTCTCTGCTTATTGTGCCAGCCATTCTATTACGTTCCTCGTCACTGCTACCACACCTCAAGTTTTACGACAACAAACATATACAAATTTCCCTTAAGTCTGAACTATTTTCAAGCAATGGCACGAGCAATGACCCATGGGGAACAAAAGAGTCCCCTTGTTCCATTTTTGCCTTGCAGCAATTTCCATAAATCATGATTAGGTAACAATATTTGCTTTATCTTATAAGAAGGTAAGAAATAGGTGTAGGCCAAAGGCTGACATTCATGAAGATCTTGGCTGGCCTGACTTTGCCTCAGCTGCACTTTGCATCTTGTTCCACAAAACTGCTGAAACCATTGTAAACAAAATGTCCATTCATTTTTAGGGAAGTGAATTCCAAAGGTTTATGACTCATAGAGAAAGTTCATCTTCATCTCTGTTTTATATGGGAAACCCCAATTCAAAAGAATTATACCGTCTGGTTCTGCAGCCTCCCTTGAAGGGAAAACTCACAGCATTTACTTTGTCATATTCTCCTCAGAAGCATCACCTCATACTTCTAAACTCATATATATTGTACAACCTATTTGCAAGATTCCATTCGCCCATTTATGTGCTTGCTGCATCTGCATCCTACTCTTTTTCTTTCATGTATCGGGACACCCAGATTGGTCTGAAATGCTGCTGAATCTAGCTCTTGACTTAGCCCTTCTCAGTATTTCTGGCAGTGAACGACAGCATCAACTTGCTTTGTCACCAATCTTTGTGCTGCTGGTAAATGCTGGCAACTTTACACTTAATCTTTTCATTTTCATATTAATGTAAATTGTAAATAGATGGGGCTCCAATGCTGGTCGCTGTGGCAGTCTACCAACTATACCTTGCCAACCTAAAAACAGCCTATTTATCCCAATCTTTGCTTTCTGTTAATTTACGAATCCTCTGTCCTTGCAGATATTAATCCATGCTGATTTTGCCCCTACTCCCATGAATGTTTAACATCTGAAGTAATTAGTACGTGTCTGATGTAACAATTACATGTATCAGACTGGCAACAGGATTATGAAAATTTGTAAAGATCAGCAAATACATTATTCACCAAAACACACATGATGGCAATGTACACCAACACAACTTTGGTATACAAGCTTTACACAAATTTCCTTTCATGTTTGCTGTAGTTTCTAAGATTGTGGCAAGCTAGATAAACTCTACAAATTATTAGTTTTAAGTATTCTCCACTATATTTTGAAATTCTACATCTCAGACATTAAAAAATCCCAGTTCAAGTGGCAGAACAATCAGGTAATATTCCATGTGTTAACATGGTAACAATGCCCAGGAAATTATTTAGGAATACATTGGAACTGGAAAATTTAAAATGTATTAAACAATATCTGTGTTAGCCTTACGAACCTTCAATAATCATTTACAGAACAACACTGTCAAAGACCTGAAAATCAGATTACTGTCAATCAAAGTTCATCAATGTACATTGGGTGAGGGGGAGGAAACCAAAGTGCAAAGAAACCCAACCAGAATATGTGGAAGATTTAGGCGAGATTAAATTATATGGATCCTATATGTTTCCCAAATAAAAATTAGGATATAGGAAAGTACAGCACGGGAACAGGCTCTTCAGCCCACAATGTTTGTGCTGAACATCATGCTAAAATAAACTAATCTCAGCTGCCTACAGATGATCCCTCCACCCCCTGTCTTCAGAATTGCAGCAATGATAAAGACAAATATTAATGACATAGTGCTCTAGACTATTTTGTCTGTAATAAGTTGAGCATTTATATAGCACATTCCTTGTTACTTTGAGAACATCACAGAATGATTTTTGATCACGGAGGTAATTACGAACTATCTCAAAGTTTATTGTTGTAATGTAGGAAATATAAAGGCTAAATTTATAGATACCTTGTCTTTACAAATATAAACATTATAATAATGTCATATTCTGTTTTTGTAAATTACAAGATCACCTGTTCATTCAGCATATCCTCAGCTCTTTGAAATAATGAGTAGACTAATTAACATCTAATTCAAAAGAAAGCATTGCCAACGATGGGGGATCCCTCAGTGATGCACTGAACCGTGAGCCTAGATTTTTAATTTTGAAGCATCTGGAGTGGGAACTGAACCCAGAACCTTGTACTCTTTGAGGCAAGAATGCCACTAACTAGACACAGCTAATGAAATTTGGCTTGACTTTTGGACATTTTGAAAAATATATATCAGGTCTAAAGCAAGATTGCCAAAACATACATAAAACGTAAATCTCAAACCTGACAGTGCGGTACAAATATTAATGGAAATTTCCAACGCAGAATTATATACTTAACTACCTTTAAACGAATCACAAACATGACCATTGATAAAATCCACGCACAAATATCCAAGATCAATTCTTACACTAAATATAGTATATATATTAAAATTAGCTACCAAATTATAATATAACAACTGCCACAAAACAGCAAAGATAGCATAATTCAAGCTCAAATCTCCAGAACAATCCTGTAGAATTTATTGAAATTATCAGTGGAAGAAATGCCAACCCTTTATCATCAATTGAAATAAAAACTGCCAAACCTTGATGATTTTCTTGCCAAAAGGGTACATCTATGGCAATAACAATGCATGAGGTGGGATTGAGGGGAAAGCAGTAAGTAGTCCATACAAAGTATTTGAAAGCAAAACTTTGGAACGTTGATTTAAATGCCTGAATTTGTCTGTCATAAACCATGGTAATTCGATTTAGTTTATACGTAGTGGTGTGCAAATTTTCTAAAAAAACATAAAATTGCACCTGGTACGCCAGGTAAATTCTATCGGGAATTGATCCTAATGTTTAAATTCATAGGACAAGATACACGACCAAAACATTCATCAATCCAATGGACACAACCATCTACCGAGTAATCTTTAATGTAATGCTTACTTCCGAATGAACAATCACCTGTATAAAGAGGGCTAATGCTAGAATACAAACCGTGTCAGTTTCAATCTTACCTTAATGATGCTGCTCCTGCGAGGTATGCCTGGTTTTCCATCTTGGGATGGTGCTGTTACTGGTGAAGGTGTGCATGTGTCTGCTCCTGGATTTGATGGTAGGACGCCTACCGCTGCAGTCACCGGCTCTTCTCCCACACAGTCTCCGTTTGACACAGCTTCAACTCCCTCCTTTTTGGCCCAGGAGGGCGAAACAGAACACGAAGGCACCCGAGACGGGACACCGCGTTCCGCCTTTCCTTCCGCCATGGCTTTCTCGTTAAAAAAAAACAACTTGCAAAAACAAAACTAAACAGGGCAAGGTCGACTTTCAATTCTTTAAATTAAACGAGAGGAAACGGCGATCGTCCACAACGTGCATGGTATATAAATTATACTGTTAAATTGCAAAACAAAATCCAAATACGTGTTGCAAACCTCCCGCTATAATTGTGACAGTCCCTCCTGCACACGAACCAACTGCTGCCACCAACCGAAATCCTTCTGAGCACGCAACACAGGAACAAAACGTATCGAAAAGCCGCAACATTTACATTTCTGCGCCTCTGATGTTATCTCGACCAATCCATGAGAGAGATGCGCTGGAGTTGCAGATGCGGGACTTGAATGCGAGCCGGAATATTGCAAGCAGAGAGCTCCTCTTGTATCTTTGATTGCAGGCAAGTGAGCGCGGCGAGCTGCAGCCGCACTCGCCCTGACACTGACACTGACACTGACAGACAGCCACTCACTCAGCCAGTCCCGGGCTCCGGCTGCGTCCGTTTCCCCGGTGACGGGCTCGGGCTCGGGCTCGGGCTCGGGCTCGCGCTCCCACCTCGCTGATTGACGGCTCCTGCCTTGTGTTTTTTTCGCACTCGTAGAAGTGGAGGCGGGACGTCGCGATGTCAATCAGCGGCACGCCAACGGCCCCTGTCAACAAGGAAGCACCTGATGGCAACAACGCCGCCGCCGCCCGCACACCTTCCTCCCGCCGCCGCCGCCCGCCGCGTCCCCCGCACACCTTCCTCCCGCCGCCGCCCGCACACCTTCCTGCCGCCGCCGCCCGCCCGCCTCCCGCCGCGTCCCCCGCACACCTTCCTCCCGCCGCCGCCGCCGGGGAAAGGACACGCGAACACGAGCGCGTTCATGCATCACAATGGCAAAGGCTCCACTGGGCTAGTCGCCACGTTCTGCCCGAAGGGTCCCGTCCGTTCCCAGCACAGGCGCGCACACAGGCATGTTGAGCAGGAAGGAACTGCAGATGCGGCTTCAAACCGAAGATAGACACAAAAACACGGACAAGCAGCATCTCTGGACTGGAGAACACGAGTCGGTGACGTTTCGGGTCGAGACCCTTCTTCAGACTCCTGAAGAAGAGATTCTCAACCCGAAAAGTCACCTAGATGCAGTTTTTACCCAGAGTAGGGAAGTCAAGAACCAGAGGACATAGGTCATCTATTCCTTTCCTCCAGTGATGCTGCCTGACCCGCTGAGTTACGCCAGCTTTTTGTGTTTATCTTCCAGTTACTTCAGAACTTTGTTTAATGCTCAAGACTCCAACATCTCAGTCATACAGGACGGAAACAGGCCGTTCGGCTCAGCTTGCCCATGGTGCCCATCTACACTGGTCCCACCTTCCCGTGTTTGGCCCATATCCTTCTCAACCTTTCCTATTCAAATGTCTTTTAAATGTTGTTATAGATTTCTGCCTCAACGACCTCCTCCGGCAACTCATTCCATATACCCACTAGGTAGTGTGTGAAAAAATGCCCCTCAGATTCCGATTAAATCGTTCCCCTCTTACCTTAAACCTATGTCCTCTGGTTCTTGACTTCCCTACTCTGGGAAAAAACTGCATCTACCCTATCGATTCCCCTAATTTTATACAACTCTATAAGATCACCCCTCAGCCTCCTGCACTCCAAGCAATAAAGTCCCAGCCTGCCTAATCTTTCCCTATAGCCCAGGTTTTCAAGTGTTAGCAACATCCTCCTAAATCTTATCTGCAGTCTCGTGTTTCCATTTCACTGTTCCATTGCAAAATCACATGAAAGTATGCCCCCTTTGAAGAACTCTCTGATGGGACTTCTGTGATACCCTCTCTCATTATGTCCCCTCTATAATTCCTATGGCTCTCCTGCTCTTCGACCACCCAAACTTGTTAAAACGGCCATACGTCCTTTCTCAGTACTTATTTTTGTCACTATTTTGCTCGCAAGGCTTCCAAATCCCTTTCTAATTTGGTTTCATCTAGGATTTTAAGTACATTCATCACTTCTCTCAATAGTTTTCCCTCTGTGCCCTAGCATCTGAGGGAGTGTCCCAATCCAAAATGTATGTCTGTCCATTTCCCTCCACAGATGCTGCCTGACCTGCCGAGTTTCTCCAGCAGATTGTTTTTTTGTCAGTTGGATTGTCAGAGTTGAAACTGGATAGAGGAGAGGGACTAAAAATTAATTTTAATAAATATTAAGTTCAATATTTTGGGATAGTATCTTTATTTCATTAATTTTAAAAGCAGAAAATGCTAGCAACATTCAGCAGTTTAGGCAGTGCCTGTGGAGAGAAACTGTCTATGTTTCAAGCCAGAGATCCCTGTTACAACTGGGAAAGAGACAAAAAATTGAATTTTAAATTGCAGGAAGGATGGATAGGACAAAGGGAGCATCTGTGGTAGGGTGAAACCAGTTCAAATAAGTAAGAGACAATTAGAGGTGATTGTGCCTCTTTGTCTGTGTTATGTCTTGTTAATATCAGGGTTATGAGACATGCCAAGCATGCCTGGCTGTGCTAATAATGAGGAGGAAACTGAGCCAAAATCACAGATGGATGACTTGTGACACCAATGGCAATTTCAGATGTATAAAGAAATAGCAACTTGTCTGACGCTGTAGATTTCAGCAATGAGTCTGGAAGACTGCAGTATGCCCAGATACAAGATGAAGTGGAACATTCTTGAAAGAACATGAAAAGCATTGAAAACATTGAAGGTCTAGGAAACAACTAGGGTAGGAATGTACGTCAATGATTTGACATTAGATAGGTGCAGGAGTAGGCCATTCGGCCCTTCAAGCCAGCACCGCCATTCAATATGATCATGGCTGATCATCCCCAATCAGTACCCCTTTCCTGCCCTCTCCCCATATCCCCTGACTCCGCTATCTTTAAGAGCCCTATCTAGCTCTCTCTTGAAAGTATCTAGAGAACCGGCCTACACCACCCTCTGAGGCAGAGAATTCCAAAGACTCACAACTCTCTGTGAGAAAAAGTGTTTCCTTGTCTCCGGTCTAAATGGCTAACCCCTTATTCTTAAACTGTGGCCCCTGGTTCTGGACTCCCCCAACATCAGGAACATGTTTCCTGCCTCTAGTGTGAGAGAGATAATGGTAAACAACAGCCAAACTACTATAAGATGTTGACCTGGCTAAAAGGTCAGCTGGAGTTTTTGCTGGCACTGGCAGTTTCATTACCAGAGCTCATGACCTCCAATGCCATCGATAAATTCACCGACGACATCACTGTGGTTGAATGAATCATGCGTGGGAATGGGTCAGTGTACAGGGGAGAGGTGGAACATCTGGTTGAGTAGTGCCACGGCAACAATCTCTCACTCAATATCCACAAAACTAAGGAACTTGTTGACACCTTTCTGAGACGCCAGTTTTCATTGGTGGGTTGGCAGCGGAGAGATTTATCAGCATCAAATTCCTCTGATTACCTGTTTTGGGCTCAGCAGCTAGATGTAATCACAAGGACGGCTTGCCAGCATTTCTTATTTCTTAAAGTTTGAAGAAATTCAGATTGTCACCACGTACTCTAACAACGTCTGCAGGAGTCAGAACCGTTTATTCACTCTCTGGAATTTAGGAGGGGGGAATGTCAACACCTAGAAGGCATAGGTTTAAGGTGAAAGAGGCAATGTATAAAGGAGATGTGTGGGGTACCTTTTTTATAAAGAGGTGAGAAAGATGTGGTGCCTGGAATGGCTGCCAGGAATGGTGTGTGGAGGCAGATATCAGTGGCATTTAAGAATCTTTTATAAAGCCACATGGATATGCAGGGAATGGAGGGGTATGGATCATGTGCAGCCAGATGAGATTAATTTAGCTTGGTATCATGTTCGACATAGATATTGTGGGCCAAAGGGCCTGTTCCAGTGTTGATCTTTTCTATGTACTTTAGAGAGTATCATAACTGATATCACTGGTACGGCATTTCCAACACATAGAAACAGCAGAGGCTGCAGTGTGGTGGATTTAGCTCACTCTATCACAGGCACAATTCTCCCCGCATCTGAAGCATCTACTTGAGGCTCTGCCATCAGGCTGGAGGTACAGAAGCCTGAAGTCCTGCAAGACCAGGTGCTAGAACAGTAATTTTCCTACACCAATAAAGATCTCGAATCAACATTCGCAACCCTAATCCAACCTCAGCAATGGAACGCTGTGGGTCACCTACTGCACTAATGTGGACCTGTCTTTTAGTTGTGATTTTGGGGCTCCAAAAATCAAGTGCTGTCAGCTACTTAACTACTATCACCAGTTATTAAATGTAGAATAGTGCAGAAGGTACCTTAAACCTTTAAACTAATTCAATCAAAAACTTACCATTCAACAATTAATCAACAGATTTTACTAGTTATGTGCAATCTGCAATTCTTCATTGAAAATTTTCATTAAAAACATTACATTCATAGTCGTGCACCAATTTAAACAAAAGGCAGTATTTAGCATGTGATGTTCTGGCAGATAAACATAGAACATAGAACTGCACAGCACAGGAGCAGGCCCTTCAACCTATAATGTTTGTGCTAAACATGATGCGAAGTTAAACTAATCTCATCTGCCTGTACATGATCCATATCCCTCTATTCCCCGCACTTCCATGCAACTATCTAAAAGTCTCTTAAATACCACTGTCGAATCTGCCTCCATCACCACTCCTGGTAATACATTCCAAGTTTCTATCAAATGCTTTACCTTTGTATCCTAGCACAATGAAACGATGGTCAATATTTTATTCATCCTTTTTATTAATATTTGTAACTGTTCTTGATTTAGTTTTTGAACTTTAATACTCAAATCTCATTCATTCTCCGCTCTTTTAAATTGTTTTAGTTTAGTTTAGTTTTGTTTGCGGGATGCTATCAAGTAAAAAAAAAGACTATTCCTAAATACAATCAAGCCTTTCACAGTGCACAGGTAAAAGGATACAACATTTTGTTTAGAGATACAGCATGGAAACAGGCCCTTCGGCCCACTGAGTCTGCACCGATCAGCGATCCATGCACATTAGCACTATCCTACACACAAGCTAGGGACAATTTACACATATTCCAGCCAATTAACTTACATATCTGTACATCTTTGGCGTGTGGGAGGAAAAATCGTAGATCTCTGAGAAATCCAAGCAGGTCCATGGGGAAAAACGTACAAACTCTGTACAGACAAGCACCCGTTAAGTCGGGATTGGAAGCGTGCTCATGGCGCGGGCAAGTGCTGTAAGGCGATAATTCTACCGCTGCGCCACAGCGCCACCTTTGACATGCAAATTTATAAAGATACTTTGACCAAGTTGCAGAGCACCCGTTGTGGTCTGTTCCCTCAACGTGTGGTTGCGGCGTGGCAGGGGGGGGGGGCGGCATGCGGCGTTCACACACACTAACTACCCCCCCGCACGAACGCTAACTACCCCTTGATATATATTATATTATTATTACTTTGGTCCTTTTACCCCTTTACCAAACCGCCCCTATCCACTGACGCTTTCCCCCAACTCCAGGCGCGTCGTGAGAGGGAGGGGACGGGGTTTGGTAGAAAGTGAATGGGAGAGGGAACAGAGACGAGAAGGGTGGGTTGGGGGAGAGAGGAGCCTGGGAGGATTGAGAGCGGGGGAAAGAGCGAGCCAAAGATGAGGGTCTGAGGAGGAGAGGAGGTGAGGGGGACGGAGTGGGGGAGAAGGGCAAGAGATGGGGGAGGTGGTGGGAAGGAAGGGAAGGGTGGATAAGGCGTTGGGATGGGCAAGGGGGGGGCAAGGTGTGGAGGGGGACAGGGGTTTAGGGGAGGTGGAAGGGGGTTGGGGAGAGGAAGGGGGGAGAGAGAGGGAGGGGGGAAAGAGAGAGGGAGGGGAAGGGGGTGGGGAGAGTGAGGGGAGGAAGAGAGAGTGGAGAGAGAGAGAGAGGGGGAGAGAGCGGAGCGGGGAGAGGTGAGAGAGAGGGAGACGGGGAGGGAGAGAGGGGGTAGGGGAGAGAGAGGAGGGGGTAGGGAGAGAGAGGAGGGGGGGAGAGAGAGGAGAGGGGCGGGTCGACAGCCCGAGTGAGGTATGGAGCGATCTGAGGACGGTGAAAAGCAGCGGGGGGGACCAGCCGATCGTGGCTTCCGCCAGCGTGACAGAGCCGGGCCGGGCCAGACGATTGTCCCCTGTGACGGGTAGAGAGTAAAGATCCTACAGCGGTGTCAACAGCTGTTGATAACTGCCAGCTGACAACGGCCGTTTAAAGCCGCTAAGGCAAGACGCGTTCGCCCTGGAGCGAGCGTTGACAGCAAAGAAGCACCAGCTTCTGACTCTCTGCAAACCCACAGCTGGAATGACCGCGCAGGGGATGGGAGGGGCAGGGCTTCACGAGCTGCGCCGGCAGTGAGGAGAACCTCGTTCAGCGACTGATGCTCCTCAGATCCAAGATCTGCAGAAGAAAGATCCTATAGCGGAACGGAGCTGTAGAATCTTTGTTCTGCAGAACTTTCTCGATCTATCTGCGCCTTTAATCCACAGCGGCGGGGCCAGGAGGCAGGTGGGTCTTGATTGGTGGGCATGTGGGCATTGTGACGTAGCAGCTAGCAAGCGGCGATTATATTTTTAAAAGTGAGTTTTGTGAACAACTTTATTCAAAATCTGGGGACATAATTGACCGAATTTAGAGAAGTGCATTTATGAAATCGTAAGTTAAATCCCTACCAAAATTGTAAAAATCTACGTGTTTTTGAGGAGATAGGTTTCAAATGCAAAATGACATACACCCACACACACACACACACACAGAGTTTTAACAGTATACTAGATCTTGCAGACCCGTTGGGTCTGTTCCCCTAACGCCCGTTTGCGGGAGGGGGGGCATGCGGCGTCACAAACACTAACCACCCCCACACTAACTACCCCCTTGATATTATATTATTATTAATTAGATCCTTTTATCCCATAACCGCCCTAGCCACTGACGCATAGCCCCAACTCGCAGGTGTGTCTAGAGAGGGGTGTAGAGAGTGAGGGCAGAGAGAGAATGGGGAGAGACAGTGAGAGAGGCAGAGACAGAAGGGAAAGAGACAGGGGGGAGGAGGAGAGGGAGAGGGGGAGGAGGAGAGGGAGAGGGGGAGGAGGGGAGAGAGAGATGGGTGCAGAGATGGGGGAGAGGGGGGCTGAGGGGGGGAGGGGGGGAAGGGAATGGGGGATGGGGTGAGAAGGGAGGGGCAGAGATGGGTGAGAAGGGAGGGGGAGAGGTGGGGGGGAAGGGAGGGGGAGAGGTGGGGGGGAGGGGGAGAGTGGGGGGAAGGGGAGGGAGGGGTGGAGGGGTAGAGGGGAGGGGTAGGGGAAGGGGGTTTAGGGGGAGGGGGTTAGGAGAGGGCAGGGAGAGAGGAAGGGGAGAGATGGAGAGGGGGAGAGGAGAGGGAGGATGGGGAGAGTGGGGAGGGGGAGATGGGGAGTGGAGAGGGGAGATGGGGAGAGAGAGTGGGGAGGGGAGAGATGGGGAGAGATTGGGGAGGGGGAGGAGATGGAGGGGGAAGGGAGAGAGGGGGATGAGGATGGGGAGGGGAGGGGAGCGGGGAGGGTAAAGGAGGAGACAGGGGTAGGGGAAGGGGGTGATAGAGGGGGTGAGGGTGGGTGAGGGGGGTTAGAGAGGGTGTGGGGGATAGGAGAGGGGAACAGGGGGAGGTGAGAGGAGAGGGGTGGGGGAGAAGAGGGGAGAAAAGTGAGGGGGAGTGGAGAGGAGAGGGGAAGAGGGGTAGGGGAGAGGTGGAGAGAGAGTGGAGGGGGAGAGAGGAAAGGGAGTGGAGGGGGAGAGAGTGGAGGGGCGAGAGGTGGGGAGGGGGGGAGGGAGAGGGGAAGAGTGGGGAGTGAGGGGGAGATGTGTAGCAGGGAGTGGTGCAAGAGAGAGGGGAAGGGTGTGGGGGGAGATGGGGGTGAAGAGGGGTGGGGGAGGGGGGTGGGAGGTAAGTGGGAGAGAGGTGAGGAGAGAGGGAGATGGAGAGGGGGAGGGGGTAGGAGGAAGGGGGGAGGGGGGAGGGAGGGGAGGAGGAGAGGGGGGTGGGGGTGAGAGAAGGTTCGGGGGGGTGAGAGAGGGGTGGGGAGGGGTGAGAGAGGGGTGGGGGAAGGGGAGGGAGGGGGGGAAGGAGGGAGGGGGAGGGAGAGGGGGAAGGGAAGAGAGGGGGAAGAGTGTGGAGGGGGAGAGGGAGGGGGGGGGGAAGGGAGGGGGAGAGAGAGGGGTGGGGAGGGAGATTGGGAGGGGTGGGGGATGGGTGAGAGAGAAGTGGAAGAGTGGGGAGGGAGGGGGAGAGGTGTAGGGAGGAGTGGTGGAAGGGAGAGGAGGGACAGGGATGGGGGAGTGGTGGAAGAGGGAAGACGGGGCTAGGGGAAAGGGGTGGGGGAGAGTGAGGGTGGGGGAGGGAGAGAGGTGGGGAGGGAGCGGGATGGAGGAAGGGGGGAGAAGTGGAGAGAGTGAGGAGGGAGGGGGAGAGGGGTAGGGGAAGTGGTGGAAGTGGGAGAGAGGGGTAGGGAAAAAACAGGTGGGGGAGAGAGGGGCAGGGGGAATGGAGGGGGAGAGAGGGGTGGGGGTGGGAGAGGTGTGGGGAGGGAGAGGGGTGGGGGAAGGGGAGAGGTGGCTAGAGTGGGGAGGGAGGGGGAGAGGGGTCGGGGGAGTGGTGGAAGAGGGACAGAGGGGTAGGGGGAAGGGGGCGGGGGGAGAGATGGAAGGGGGTGGGGCGGGGGAGAGAGGGATGGGGGTGGGAGGAGGAGGGGGAGAGGGAGAGGGGTGAGGAGGAAGATGGAGAGGAGGGGGGAAGGGGGGGAGATGGGTGAGAAGGGAGGGGCGGAGATGGGGTAGAAGGGGAGGGGGGGAGATGGGGTGAGAAGGGAGGGGGGAGGTGGGGGGGAAGGGAGGGGGGAGATTGGGGGAGGGGGGGAGGGGTGGGTGGAAGGGGGGTAGGGCGGGGGGGGAGGGGTGGGTGTGGAGGGGGGGAAGGGGGCTTAAGGGAGGGCAGGGGAGAGAGAGGGAGAGGGGAGGGGAGAGAGAGAGAAGAGGCGAGAGCGGGGGAGAGAGAGTGAGCGGGGGTAGAGAGAGAGGGGGGTGAGGGAGAGAGACATGATGAGGGAGAGAGAGAGTGGAGGGAGATAGGGGGGAGAGAGAGAGAGAGAGAGAAGGGGGGGAGAGAGGGAGAGAGAAGGGGGGACTCTTTTGTGAGAGAGAGAGAGAGAGAGAGTTGGGGGAGAGAGAGAGAGGGAGGTAGAGAGTGAGAGCTGAGAGAGAATGGGGAGAAAGAAAGAGAAAGGGGCAGAGACAGAGTGAGGGGTTGGAGTGGAGGAGGAGATGGAGGGTGGGTGAGGGAGGAGGGTGAGGGGGAGGGTGGGGGAGGAGGGGTGAGAGATGGGAGGGGAGAGAGTGAAAGAGAGAGTGGTTGCGGGGGGGCAGCATGTGGCATCACACACACTAACTACCACCCCGCACACACGCTAACTACCCCCCTTGATATATTAATATTATTAATTTGCTCCTTTTACCCCATAATCGCCCTACCACTGACGCACAGCCCCCAACTCGCAGGCGTGTCTATGGGGGGGGGGGGGGGTTTAGAGAGTGATGGCAGAGAGAGAGTGGGGAGAGACAGAGAGAGGGGCAGAGACAGAAGGGCAAGAGACAGAGGGAGAGGGGGGAGGAGGGGAGGATGGGTGGGTGAGGGGTAAGCACAGTCCATCTATTCCCCACTCCCTATCACCCCCAATCCTCTTTCTCTATTCCCACACACGTGATCACGTGCTTCGACTGGCTGCGGGGGGGCAGGGCTGGGGCTGGTGCAAAGGCAGATGTAAATGAATCCATTCTGATTGGACATCTGTGAGCATTGGGCATTGTGACATCACACAATGGAACGTTCACCAACATTCTATGGGTGAGAGCAGTTTAATTTTTTTAACATTTTGAAATATTGAGGGGGGGGAAGGATTTTATTAACAATTTTGTACGTAAAAATGTTTAACTGTGAATTTGTGAATGTAAAAGTGTAATGTTTAGCACAATGGAAAACATGGCGGCGTTTGAGGGTCTGATTTTGGCGGACCATGGAATCAAAGGCCAAAGATCTTATCTGAAAAAAAAATGGAATGTGACATACACCCACAAGACACACACACGGCCGGCACACACACACACACAGTTTTAAAAGTATACTAGACCAAGTGCAGACCCGTTGGGTCTGGTCCCCGAACGTGCTTCAGTTGCGAAAATCGGCCACAGGGAAAATAAATGGCGGTGTTTTTGGAGGAGAGCGGGCTGCAGCAGCTGCCGTTATGGTGTCTGGCCAGCAGGAGGCCACAAAATGAGTGTGTGTGTGTATGTGTGGTGGTGGTAGGGGGGGGGGGGGGGGGGGGGGGTGAAGGATTGTATTTTAAAAAGTGTACATAAAAATGTCTAAATGTAATGAGGAGTGAATGGGTGAATGAAAAAGTGTAATGTGTAGCAAAATGGAAAATATCTCGGGGTTTGAAAGTGTGGTTTTGGTGAACCATGAAATCAAAGGGCAAATCTGACACACACGCGGTCGGCGGACACACACACACAGAGTTTTAATAGTATACTAGGCCAAGTGCAGACCCGTTGGCTCTGGTCCCCGAACGTGCTTCAGTCCCTGGGGAGGGGGTGGATGGTGTGGGGGGATCGCGGGGGAGGGAGGAGGGGGGAGGGGGGAGGGGGGAGGGTAGAGGGGGGGCATGGGAGGGAGCGGAGGAGGAGGGGGGAGGGAGGGGAGGGAGGGGAGGGGGGGTTGTTAGGGAACTGAAGTCACTGTGGAGCGACTTGCTGGTGGATTGGAAGTTGTCCCTCTTCCCTCTGGCTCAAAGCAAAGATCGGCTGTAACCCCGCTGTATTTCGGAGCACGGCAAAAAGCAGCAGTGGAAGAGGTGATCTTTGTCTTGAGCAAGCATGATAAAGCTGAGCCGGGCCGGGGGGGGGGGGGGGGGGGAGGGGGAGGGTGGGGGGGGGGGGGGGGGGGGGGGGAATGGAGGAAGTGAAATCGGGAGCCGAATCAGCAGGGAAAATCGTCCGGGGGGAATAAAAATGGCGGCGTTTTTGAGGACCAACATTCTATGGGTGAGAGCAGTTTGATTTTTTTTAACATTTTGAAATATTGAGGGGGTGAAGGATTTTATTAACAATTTTGTACATAAAAATGTCTAAATGTAATGAGGAGTGAATGGGTGAATGTAAAAGTGTAATGTGTAGCAAAATGGAAAATATCTCGGGGTTTGAAAGTGTGGTTTTGGCGAACCAAGATATCAAAGGGCAAATCTGACATACACCCACAAGACACACACCCGGTCGGCAGACACACGCACACATAGTTTTAACAGTATACTAGACCAAGTGCAGACCCATTGGGTCTGCTGCTCTAACGTGCTTCAGTCGCAAAAATCGGCCGCGGGGGAGCCGAATCGGCAGGGAAAATCGGCCACGGGGAAAAAGAATGGCGGCGTTTTTGGAGGAGAGTGGGCTGCAGCAGCTGCAGTTGTGGTACCTGACCAGCAGGAGGCCAGAAAATGAGTGCGTGTGTGTGCGGGGGTGAAGGATTTTATGTTAAAAAGTGTACATAAAAATGTCTAAATGTAATGAGGAGTGAATGGGTGAATGTAAAAGTGTAATGTGTAGCAAAATAGAAAATATCTCGGGCTTTGAAAGTGTGGTTTTGGCGAACCATGAAATCAAAGGGCAAATCTGACACGCACCCGGTCGGTCGGCAGACACACACACACACACAGAGTTTTAATAGTATGCTGACCAAGTGCAGACCCGTTGTGTCTGTTTCCCAACGTGCGGTTGCGGGGGGGGGGGGGGGGGGGCCCCACGTTGCAGCCTGTCCCTGAGGGTGGGTGAGGGGGGTAGAGAGGGGGTGGTGGAAGGGGAAGGGGAGGGGAGAGGAGACGGGAAGGTGAAAGGAGAGGGGTTAGGGACAAGAGGGGAGGAAAGGGAGGGGGAGGGGAGAGGAGAGGGGGAGGAAGAGGGGTAGGGGAGAGGTGGAGAGATTGGAGGGGGAGAGAGAGGAGGGGGAGAGAGATAGAAAGAGGACGAGAGGTGGGGAGGGGAGGGAGAGAGGAAGAGTGGGGAGTGAGGGGGAGAGGGGTAGCAGGGTGAGGTGCAAGAGCAAGGGGAAGGGGGTGGGGGGGAGATGGGGGTGAAGAGGGGTGGAGGAGAGGGGAGTGGGAGGGGTGAGGAGAGAAGGAGATGGAGAGGGAGGAGGAGAGGGGGTGGGGGGTGTGGGAGGGTTCAGGGAGGGGGTGTGAGAGAGGGGTGGGGAGGGGGAGAGAGGGAGGAGGGGAAGGGGAGAGAGAGGGGGAAGAGTGTGGAGGGAGGGAGGGGGAGAGGGGTTGGGAGAGGGTTAGTGGAGAGAGAGAGGGAAGAGTGTGGAGGGAGGGATGAGAGTGGTAGGGGGAGGGAAGAGTGGGGGGGAGGGGGAGAGTGGAGAGAGGGGGAAGAGTGGGGGAGGGAGAGGGAAGTTAGGGGGGGGGGAGAGAGGGGTGGGGGAGGGGAAATGGGGAGAGGTGGGGGGATGGGGAGAGGGAAGTGGGTGGGGAGGGAGAGTGAGAGGTGTAGGGGAGAGTGGTGGAAGTGGTAGAGAGAGAGGGGGAAGTGGATGTGGTGGAAGAGGGAGAGAGGAGTAGGGGGAAATTTTCCTTGGGGTGCGGGGGAGAGACAGGGAGGGGGAGAGAGAGGGTGAGGGGGGGGAGAGAGAGGGTGGGGGAGGGAGAGAGGTGGGGTGGGAGAGGGGTGGGGGAAGGGAGGAGAGAAGTGGAAAGAGTGGGGAGGGAGGGGGAGTGGTGGAAGTGGGAGGGAGGGGAGGGGGTAGGGGGAGTGGTGGGAGAGAGGGCTAGGGAAAAAGGGATGGGGAGAGAGGGTAGGGAGCGGGAAGGGAGGGGGAGATAAGTGGAAGAGTGGGGGGGGGAGAGGGGGTAGGGGGAGTGGTGGAAGAGGGGACAGAGGGGTAGGGGGAAGGGGGTGGGGGAGTGGTGGGTGGAAGAGGGACAGGGGAATGGGTGGGTGGGGGGAGAGAGGGAAGGGGCAGGGAGGGGAGAAGGAAGAGGGGTGTGGGAGAGGAAGGGGGGGGGTGGGGGGAGGAGGGGGGTGAGGGGGGTAGAGAGGGGTGGGAGAAGGGGAGGGGAGAGGGGAAGAAGGGGAGGTGAGAGGAGAGGGGTGGTGGACAGAGGGCAGGAAAGGGAGAGGTGGTGGGGAGAGGATAGAGGGAGGAAGAGGGGGGGAGAGGTGGAGAGAGAGTGCAGGGGGGAGAGAGGAGAGGGAGAGAGTGGAAGGGGAGAGAGGGGATGGGGTGAGAGAGAAAGGGGAGGTGGTGAGGGGGAGGGAGAGGGGAAGAGTGGGGAGTGAGCGGGAGTGCAATAGCAGGGAGTGGTGCAAGAGAGAGGGGAAGGGGGTGGGGGGAGATGGGGGTGAAGAGGGGTGGAGGAGGGGGGAGAATGGGGGTGGGATGGGAGGAGGGAGGGGGGTGAGGAAGAGGGAGCTGGAGGGGGAGAGAGAGGGGGAAGGGGGAGGAGGGGGTGGGGAGGGGGTGAGAGAGGGTTCGGGGGAGGGGGTGAAGAGAGGGGTGGGGGAGGGGGGAGAGGGAGGAGGGAGGGGGAAGGGGAGAGGGGGAAGAGTGTGGAGAGGGGTAGGGAGAGGGATAGGAGAGAGAGGGGAGAGTGTGGAGGGAGGGGGAGAGTGGTAGGGGGGAGGGGGGAAGGGGGGAAGAGTGGGGGGGAGGGGGCAGGAAGGGGGGAGAGAGAGGGGGGTGGGGAAGGGGTGGGGGATGGGGGGAGAGAAGTGGAAAGGGTGGGGAGGGAGGGGAGAGGGGTAGGGGGAGTGGTGGAAGTGGGGAGAGAGGGAGGGGGAGGGGGTTTTGGGGGTGGTAGAAGAGGGAGAGGGGTAGGAAAAAAAAAGGGTGGGGGAGAGGGAAGGGGGGTGGGGAGAGAGGGATGGGTGGGAGGGGGAGAGGGAGAGGGGTGGGGGAGAGGGAGATGGAGATGGAGAGGGAGAGAGAGGTGTGAGAGAGGGGAGGAGAGAGAGGTGTGGGAGATGGGGAGGGAGGGGAGGGGGGGAGATGGGGTAGGGGGGAGGAGAGGGGGAAGAGTGGGTGGGGGGGGAGAGAGGGAATGGGGGTGGGGGAGAGGGAAAGGGGGTGGTGTGGGAGAGAGGGATGGGGTCGGAGGAGGAGGGGGAGGAGAGGGAGATGGGCGAGGAGAGGAGATGGAGAGGGGGAGGAGAGAGGGGTAGGGAGGAGAGAGGGATGGGGAAGGGTGAGAGAGGTGTGGGGGAGGGAGGGGAGGAGGGAGATGGGGTAGGGGAGGGAGGGGGAAGAGTGTGGAGAGAGGGGGAGAGGGGTGGGGGGAGAGAGGGGGAAAGAGTGGGGAGGTTAGTGAGGGAGAGGGAGGGGTGGGGCAGTCCATCTATCCCCCACTCCCTATCACCCCCTATCCTCTTTCTCTATTCCCACACAAGTGATCACGCGCTTCGACACAGGCTGCGGGGGGGGGGGGGGGGGGGGGGCTGGGGCAAGGGCAGATGTAAATGAGATCCATTCTGACTGGACATCTGTGAGCATTGAGTATTGTGACATCATACGATGACATCACACGATGATAGGCCAACATTCTATGGGTGAGAGCAGTTTGATTTTTTAAAGATTTTGAAATATTGGGGGAGGGGGGGGGGGGGGGTGGAAGGTGTTTATTAAAAATGTGTACGTAACAGTGTCTAAATGTAATGAGGAGTGCATTAGTGAAAGTAAAACCGTAATCTCTAGTCACACACTAAGCGGCGGGGAGGGGGAGAGAAGTGAAAGAGTAGGGAGGGAGGGGGAGAGCGGTAGGGGGAGTGGTGGAAGAGGGACAGAGGGGGAGGGGGAAAGAGGGAAGGGGGTGGAGAAGAGGGAAGGATGGATGGGGTGGGAGGAGGAGGGGGGAGGGGTGAGGAGAGGGGAGAGGGGCAGGGGGGAGGAGGGAGATGGAGTAGGGGAGGGAGGGGGAAGAGAGTGGAGAAAGGGGTGGGGGGAGAGAGGGGAAAGAGTGGGGAGGTAGTGAGGGAGGGGGAGGGGGAGGGGTAGGGGCAGTCCATCTATTCCCCACTCCCTTTCACCCCCAATCCTCTTTCTCTATTCCCATACAAATGATCACGCACTTCAACACAGGCTGCGGTGGGGGTGGGGGGAAGGGGCTGGGGCAAAGGCATATGTAAATGAGATCCATTCCAATTGGACACCTGTGAGGGATGGCATTGTGACATCACACGATGGAACGTTCGCCAACATTCTGTGAGTGAGAGCAGTTTGATTGTTTTAAGAGTTTGAAAAATTGGGGGGGGGGGGGGGGAAGGATTTTATTTAAAATTGTGTACTTAAAGACGTGTAAATGTAATGAGGAGCGCCTTTGTGAATGTACAAGCATAACGTCTGGCAGAATGGAAAAAACGGCGGCGTCTGAGGGTCCGGTTTTGGCGGAGCAGGGAATCAAAAGGCAAAAATCTTATCTGAAAAAAAACGGAACGTGACAGCCAGCCGGCCGGACGGCGGTCTGCAGACACACACACGGTTTTAAAAGGACAGACAGACAGACAGACAGACAGACAGACGACAGACAGACAGATAGACAGATAGACAGATAGACAGATAGATAGATAACATTGCAGTTTGATAAAGTCTGATGAAAGATAGTTTAAAGATCTCCAATGAGGTAGATGAAATATAGCGCAAGATTGTGATAGTTATAATGTTTCAATGCTCATACAGTTAATGCATTGTGTATTTACTCTCATGAACTTTGTTCCTCTGCAGCCATCAGAATGCTGCCTCCATCAACGCATTGGTTTCCTCTCCAATGACATACACATCGGAAGTTTAAATTGCATCTCCACTTTTCTGAGCAATTATACATATATTTCAGGTACTCCATTAAAACATTGCAGTCTTCTTCCTTTTAGTGTGGGCATATTTTATTGTCCTGCCTTTGTCAAGTAGAAATTGTCAAGTAGACATTAAGAGAAAATTGATATAACATTAACTTTACTGGCAAACTTTTTTTGGCTGCACTATTGGTTGGTCCAAATGGCTTATTGCCAGGTTATAGCTTCTATGTCCCTTGTAATTCAATTACCTTCTATACTAAGGTGCTTCTTACACCACATGCTTGCTTTTTAACAAGCCTCGTGTGAGACATTTCATAACATTCCTTCAAAAAAATCAATATATACGACATCTACTACATCCCTTTTCTCTGTATACAGTGCCAAACCCCTAGTACATTTGTCAAACATAGCTTGTTTTAATAAAATCAAGCTAACAATGTTCATTTATCTCTTTTGTCACTAAATTGTACAGCGGTAATGTGAATGCTGGAATTACGAAAAATAATGGAAATATTCAACGTCATTTGGCACATGCGGAGACACAATAAGGTAGCAGAATAAGAAGATGTAAAGTTAACAATAATACTCTGACATTAACAAATATTCTAGAAAGTGAAAATAAAGGGCAAAAGATATATCATGAATAATAAAATATAAGAAAAATATATTTCCACCCATGAGTGATCCCAAGTTTAAAACAAATCAAACTCGTGGTAATCATGTAGAATTAACGTAGCGGGAACGTCAGAACTCGTGGACGTAACGTAGCGACTCATAACGCTAACGGCAGGTACTCGGGTAACTTGTTAACTTGTGAAAAAATTTCAATATGATGAAAGATTTCCATGGGTCAAATTTACGCTTGAAGTAAACATTTTAAACTTTTAAGCTCGTTGTAAGACGTAGTAGCCTATGAGTTTACCGTAGTGACTCGTGAGTCTACCGTGGGCGAAATTGTTCCTGCGGGCCAAGGTATTTAATTGGTTGGAATGGGTCCTGAGGTTTTAAATAAATATCTCTTTTTTTGTTTGTGACATTAAAAGATGGAGACATGGAGATATTCTCGACCTGAAACGTCACCCATTCCTTCTCTACAGATACACAGCCTGGCCCGCCGAGTTACTTCAGCATTTTATGTCTATCTTTGGAGATATGTGAACTGTTTCAGGAGTTTTGACAAACGTGTCGATCTATTTAGTGAAAACAATGTTTAGCAAGAGATAAACACAAAATGCTGGAGTAACTCAAACTGAACTCAAATGCTTCAGTAACTCAAACTGAAGAAGGGTCTCAGTCTGAAACGTCACCCATTCCTTCTCTCCAGAGATGTTGCCTGCCCCACTGAGTTACTCCAGCATTTTGTGTCTATCTTCGGTTTAGACAAACATCTGCAATTCCTTCCTGCACATAATGTTCAGCAGGAAGGAACCCCATAATGGGGTGGTCGGAGGGTGTTGATGGAGGGAGATGCAGTGCACCAATGAGATCAAACCTGCCAACCTGCTCTAGCTGAACATCATCGTCGAGAATCCCCCCCTTACAAGGGAAAATAACCATGCACAAAAAAACCCCCGCATAAGATCAAAAAACAATGCCGGGCAATGTTATCAGAAACACATTAAAGAAATCGCGCAGCATTAGCATAAATGTAAAACCTAGATCCAAACGACAGCAGAAAAACTAATCAGATTGCCAGAAGATATTCCCATTCATTCTCGCTTAATCATTTATTTTTATTAAACAATGATGAAAGTCTTCGCTTCAGAGGTAGGGGTCTATCTGTTCCTAAAATCAACAATAAATGAAGATTGGTCTGCTTCAAGTATTTTTTAATCAAATATCTGATGTTAGATATTTGACGGCTTGTTTCTGGTGATTGCATTAACGTGACTCTGACCTCTTGCAGGCGGAGGAGTGACCAGGGCAGCGCTGAACAGCTCTATCCCCCATAGAAAGAAAGAACTGCGGATCCTGGTTTGTACCAATGTTAGAAGGGTCCCGACCCGAAACATCACCCATCCCTTATCTCCAAAGATACTGCCTGACCCGCTGAGTTACTCCAGCACTTCGTGTCTAAAGGGCCTGTCCCATCAGCATGCGACTCCAGGCGGTGAGCGCGACCAAACTGGAAGCGGGGGCCGCGCGGAGGTAGTAGTGATCCCCGTACAGGGCCGGTCCCACCAGCATGCGCCTGCATGCGGCGAACGCGACCAAACCGGCAGCGGGGGCTGCGCGGAGGTCGGGTGCGTGGCGCGACGTGGCGCGAAGTTGGAGTGAAGTCCTGCGGAGGCACAGAGAGAGGGTCACGGAGGCACAGAGAGAGGGTCATGGAGGCACAGAGAGAGGGTCACAGAGGCACAGAGAGAGGGTCACGGAGGCACACATATAGAGGGTCACGGAGGCACACATATAGAGGGTCACGGAGGCACACATATAGAGAGTCACGGAGGCACATAGAGAGGGTCACGGAGGCACATATATAGAGGGTCACGGAGGAACAGAGAGAGGGACACAAAGAGAGGGCCACGGAGGCACACAGAGAGGGTCACGGAGGAACGATTCGAGGCGGTGCGTAATGCGTCGAGGCGGCTGCGGGCCGACAGGCCGTTGCTGCGCGGAATTTTTGAACACGGTCAGTTTTTCAGAGCCCCGCGCGATGTCGGGGCCAGCTCCGCACAACTCCATACGGCTCCAGGGATCGAAGTGGGACCAGCCCCGCGAGGCAGGATGGCTCAAGCGACCACGTTAGGTCGCGCTCACCGCCTGGAGTTGCATGCTGGTGGGACAGGCCCTTAACTCTAGCACTGTCGTATCTGAACCGACGGATGGGCTGACTACCTCAATGAGGATAATGGATGCACACGGAAGGAACTGCAGTTGCTGGTATCTTGCTGGTATCTTGAGCAAAACACAAGGTTACTGGAAAATCTGAAGAAGTGTCCCGACCCGAGTCGTCTTCAGTCGATTCCATCCACAGATGCTGCCCCCCCCCCACCCCACCATCTCCCTCCTCCAACCCCTCCAATTCCCCCCACTCCCCTCCTCTCTCCCCACCCTCCTCTCTCCCCTCTACTCTCTTGCCCCTCCTCTCCTGCCCCTCCCCCCCTGTGTGTGAAGCCGCAGCAACCCCCCCCCCCCCCACCGCATTGGGGGGAACAGACCCAGCAGGCCTGCACTTGGTCTAGTATATGTATGTGTGTGTGTGAGTGTGTGTGTATTTATGTATATATGTATATATATATAAATATAACAGTCCATATATATAAATAAGATTAAAAATAGTGTGTGCTTGCGTGTATGAGGTTTCATATATATATATATATATATATATATATATATATATATATATATTGATGAGGTTATATATTGGGATGATAAGGTTAGGGCTGAGAATGCGAGCTGTGGAGCAATTAACCCTGGAAAGGGGGGAGACTTCTCTCTGAGTTGGACCCAGGAATCTGAAGCAGGCTCACATAGACTTAATATTTTCTTGAGTTTATTAACGACAGATAAATGGATGGGAAGGGTTTAGAGGGCTATGGGCCACATGCAGGCAAATAGGACTACCCCAAGGCGCCAACTTGGACGGCACGGCCTTGCTGGGCGGAAGGACCTGTTTCCGTGTTGTACAGCACCATGATTAAGGCCTATCCAGTGGGATTGACATGTTTTGTATTTTTCCTTTCTAAAGATGCAGTGTATTTTGGTGACTATTGCACACTGCAGACCAGAAGCGTCTCCAATACCCAGATATACCAGATCCACACAAAATCTTTTTTTTGCGGCAACTGTTTATAATGCTCTCTGCATTATGAAGTCCTTGACAATGAACTCCATGGGAAATCACTACCAAAGTGTCTGCCCACACAGTCAGTGCACCTCTCCTACACTTGTCTCCCGTACTAAGTCACCCCAGCCCCCCCCCTCCTCCCACTCCCCTCCCCTCCCCACACCTTTCCCTCCCATAGAAACATAGAAACATAGAAATTAGGTGCAGGAGTAGGCCATTCAGCCCTTCGAGCCTGCACCGCCATTCAATATGATCATGGCTGATCATCCAACTCAGTATCCCGTACCTGCCTTCTCTCCATACCCTCTGATCCCCTTAGCCACAAGGGCCACATCCAACTCACTCTTAAATATAGCCAATGAACTGGCCTCAACTACCCTCTGTGGCAGAGAGTTCCAGAGACTCACCACTCTCTGTGTGAAAAAAGTCTTTCGCATCTCGGTCTTAAAGGATTTCCCCCTTATCCTTAAGCTGTGACCCCTTGTCCTGGACTTCCCCAACATCGGGAACAATCTTCCTGCATCTAGCCTGTCCAACCCCTTAAGAATTTTGTAAGTTTCTATAAGATCCCCTCTCAATTCCTAAATTCCAGAGAGTATAAACCGTAAGTCTATCCAGTCTTTCTTCATAAGACAGTCCTAAACATCCAGGAATCAGTCTGGTGAACCTTCTCTGCACTCCCTCTATGGCAATAATGTCCTTCCTCAGATTTGGAGACAAAACTGTACGCAATACTCCAGGTGTTGGTCTCACCAAGACCCTGTACAACTGAAGTAGAACCTCCCTGCTCCTGTACTCAAATCCTTTTGCTATGAAAGCCAAATACCATTCGCTTTTTTCACTGCCTGCTGCACCTGCATGCCTACTTTCAATGACTGGTGTACCATGACACCCAGGTCTCGCTGCATCTCCCCTTTTCCTAATCGGCCACCATTTAAATAATAGTCTGCTTTCCTGTTTTTGCCACCAAAGTGGATAACCTCACATTTATCCACATTATACTGCATCTGCCAAACATTTGCCCACTCACCCAGCCTATCCAAGTCACCTTGCAGTCTCCTAGCATCCTCCTCACAGCGAACACTGCCCCCCAGCTTCGTGTCATCCGCAAACTTGGAGATATTGCCTTGGAGATACTCCCAACTCCAGTCCCGTCCTGCCCCCCTGGGAAACTGAAGGGAGCGAAAATCGACTGCCATGGATACAAATAATGTCATACACAAGAAAGGGCAGATGCTGGTTGACAAAAAGTGAACACACAGTGCTGGAGTAACGCAAAGACGCAGCAAAATTTTGGAAAGGTCATCCCGTCACCCATTCCTTCTCTCCAGAGATGCTGCCTGTCTCGCTGAGTTAAATAATGCCCATGGTAGACTCACGAGTCACTACGGTAAACTCACGGGCTACTATGTTCTTACAACGAGTTTAACATTTTCACATCAAGAGTAAATTTGACCTTTGGAAATCTGTCGTCATGTTGAAACATTTTTACAAGTTAACAAGTTTCCTGAGTACCTGCCGTTAGCGTTACGAGTCGCTAAGTTATGTCAACGAGTTCCGACTTTCCCGTTAAGTTAATTCTACGTGATTACCACGAGTTTGATTTGTTTTAAACTCGGGATCACTCGTGGGTGGACTCGCACCGTGAGACAGGGATTTAACTGCCTCATTTTACAGTTTTATCAACTTTTCTATCCAGTTCTAAAGATTTTTGCATGTGATCTTGTTAGAATCTTTTAGTTGCTATTTATAATTGCATTCTTATTATTCTTAAAAAAAACAGTATTAGCTTGAAATATTTTAATTAATTATCATCCGATGCTTATCTGCTCAATCTACAAGCACTAATTCACTATTTTTGATCCCTGGTCAACTTCCTTATATCTTTAAACTTAATTAATCAAAAATGTCCCATTCAACGATTAATCAAACAATTTTACTACGTTAGATGCAAAAAAACAATCTGCAATTCTTCATTGATATTTTTCATTAAAAAAAAACTTACATTTATAGTTGTGCACCAGTTTAAACAAAAGACAATAGGTAGCATGTTACATTGGTATAAGTATTGTTCGGGCAGACAAACATAGAAAATAGAACGTAGAATAGCACAGCACAGGA
The DNA here is from genome assembly GCA_035221665.1 of Okamejei kenojei. Taxonomy (NCBI): domain Eukaryota; kingdom Metazoa; phylum Chordata; class Chondrichthyes; order Rajiformes; family Rajidae; genus Okamejei; species Okamejei kenojei. The sequence continues at coordinate 103,859,909 of CM069132.1, read as the reverse complement.
ACGGGCCCTTTAGCCCACAATGTTTGTGCTGAACATAATGCTAATATTAGGGGTGCATTTCAGAGGCTAATTCACCAACAAATTTGTATATCTTCGGGAAGCAGTTGAAAACCTCGCTCACCTGAAGGAAACCCAAGTGATCACAGGGAGACTGTGCAAACTCCACACAGACAGTACCCGAGGTCCAGATCAGACCTACTCTGCCACTGAACTGCCCTGTCTTCACAAGGGCAATAAAGTGGTTTTGAGAGCAACACCCTTAAAATAAGTGTTACTAAAACCTTCTCATCAATGTCAGGTAAGATTGCCGTCAATAGGTTTCAAGGGGAAAATACAGTATAAAATTCAAACAATCAAAGTTGTAATGATACGACAGATCAGGCAAATTCTCTGGAGTGAGAAACTAATCAATTTAATGGGCATCTCTTTGATCAACAATCAATCAAATGCTGCCGATGTCAACGGCAATCAATCTCACATAATCCCCAAATTCATTTCTTAGATCCATGTTTGGACATGGGCTATGATGATGTCTGGAGTGGGGTTATCCTGACAAAACCTAAACTGGGTAACGATGAGTAGAAATTTGGTGAGTAAATTTTTTTTTATAGCATTGCCCAAGACAGTTTCCATCATTTTGCTGATGTTTTGAGATCGGACAGGTAAAGCAGTAATTTACCTGTGCGAGCGGGTAAGAACATCTCTGACCCCTCTCACCCTGGCCACACTCGTTGAATCACTTCCCTCTGGAAGACAACTCTGGACTGTCAAAGCTGCCACAGCCAGACATAAAAACAGCTTTTTTCCACTAGTACTAACTCTACTCAATAACCAAAATTCTGTAGCCTCCCTTTGCTCTGGTATTTTATTTAATTCCCATGTTTAATCGATAATGTTTTATTATTAATGTTTAATGTTTTATGTGTCATTCCTAATTGCCACTGTATGTCATGCGGGCGGAGCACCAAGGCAAATTCTTTGTACGTGAATACTTGGCCAATAAACTTATTCATTCATTCATTCAGTAATTAACTGGATTTGATTTGTCCAGATTTTTGAACATGGAACATAGAACAGTACAGCACAAGAGCAGTCCCTTTGGCCCACAATTTATGTGCAGAACATGATGCCATGACCAACTCTTATCTGCCTACACATAATCCATATCCCTTCATATCCACATGTCATTCCAAATGTTTCTTAAATGTCAATATCACATCTGCCATAACACCACCCCACATAATGTTAAACTAATCTCATCAGTCTAATGATCCATGTCCCTCTATTCCCTGCACTTTTATGTGACCATCTAAAAACCTCATAAATACCAATATCGTATCGGCCTCCATTACCACCCCTGGTGATGCGTTCCACAGAGATCTAAATTCATCCTGATAACATCTGCACCGTCTGTCTTAATTTTGTTCCATTTTTCTTATTGTTATACCACATAATGTATTTACTTCAACCTCAAGATGGCAGATGGAGTTTAATCCGAGCAAATGTGAGGTGTTACAGTTTGGGAGGAAAATGTAATGAGAAGATTTACAATTAAGATCCTTAACACCATTGATGTATAGAGGGATCTTGGGATCCAAGCCCATAACTCCTTGAAAGTGGCAACACAAGTAGATATAGTTGTAAAAAAGGCAATATGGTATGCTTGTTTTCATAAGGTGAGTATAATAGTCAATAGGTGATGATGCAGCTTTATAGGACTTTGGTTAGACTGCTTTTGGAGTATTGCCTGCAATTCTAGTCGGCACATTACAGGAAGATGTGGAGAACTTAGGGAGGGTCAGAGGAGGCTTTCCAGAAAAAACCCTGGATTACATTGTATTAGCGACAGGGAGTTTTCTCTGGATACTGGAGGGTATATAATATTATGAGAGGGATAGATAGGATAGACAGTTAGAACCTTTTAACCAGAATGGAAAAATCAAATACCAGAGGTCATAGCTTTAAGGTGAGAGGGACAAAGTTTAAAGGAGATGTGCAGGCCAAGCTTTTTACACAGTGGATAATAAGTGCCTAGAACACACTGCCAGGGGTGGTGTTATGGCAGATGTGATAGTGACATTTAAGAAACATTTGGAATGACATGTGGATATGAAGGGATATGGATTATGTGTAGGCAGATAAGAGTTGGTCATAGCATCATGTTCTGCACATAAATTGTGGGCCAAAGGGACTGCTCTTGTGCTGTACTGTTCTATGTTCCATGTTCAAAAATCTGGACAAATCAAATCCAGTTAATTACTGAATGAATGAATGAATAAGTTTATTGGCCAAGTATTCACGTACAAAGAATTTGCCTTGGTGCTCCGCCCGCATGACATACAGTGGCAATTAGGAATGACACATAAAACATTAAACATTAATAATAAAACATTATCGATTAAACATGGGAATTAAATAAAATACCAGAGCAAAGGGAGGCTACAGAATTTTGGTTATTGAGTAGAGTTAGTACTAGTGGAAAAAAGCTGTTTTTATGTCTGGCTGTGGCAGCTTTGACAGTCCAGAGTTGTCTTCCAGAGGGAAGTGATTCAACGAGTGTGGCCAGGGTGAGGAGGGGGGGTCGAGATGTTCTTACCCGCTCGCACAGGTAAATTACTGCTTTACCTGTCCGATCTCAAAACATCAGCAAAATGATGGAAACTGTCTTGGGCAATGCTATAAAAAAAAATTTACTCACCAAATTTCTACTCATCGTTACCCAGTTTAGGTTTTGTCAGGATAACCCCACTCCAGACATCATCATAGCCCATGTCCAAACATGGATCTAAGAAATGAATTTGGGGATTATGTGAGATTGATTGCCGTTGACATCGGCAGCATTTGATTGATTGTTGATCAAAGAGATGCCCATTAAATTGATTAGTTTCTCACTCCAGAGAATTTGCCTGATCTGTCGTATCATTACAACTTTGATTGTTTGAATTTTATACTGTATTTTCCCCTTGAAACCTATTGACGGCAATCTTACCTGACATTGATGAGAAGGTTTTAGTAACACTTATTTTAAGGGTGTTGCTCTCAAAACCACTTTATTGCCCTTGTGAAGACAGGGCAGTTCAGTGGCAGAGTAGGTCTGATCTGGACCTCGGGTACTGTCTGTGTGGAGTTTGCACAGTCTCCCTGTGATCACTTGGGTTTCCTTCAGGTGAGCGAGGTTTTCAACTGCTTCCCGAAGATATACAAATTTGTTGGTGAATTAGCCTCTGAAATGCACCCCTAATGTGTAAGGAGTGGATGAGAAAGAGTGATAAAAGAGATAACATAGAACTAGTGTGATTGGGTGATCAATGATCACCATGGACTTGGTGGGCTAAATGTCCAGTTTCCATGCTGTATTTCTAAGCCTGTACAGCACAAACATTGTGGGCTGAAGGGGTCAGGTTCTGTGATGTCCTTTTCTGTGTTTTAAGATTGTGCTGAGCTGTCTTCATGAACTTCTCCAGTCCTTTTCATGAAAAAGCTCCACAGTGCTGTTGATCGTGAGTTCCAGGATTTCAACCAGGTTACAATAAAAGACCAGCAATGTATTTCCAAGTCAAATGGTTTAGATTTTGTTTTAAGTTTATTAAATCATTGAAAACATTAGCGACGCAGTGGTGCTGTTTTCCGACGGGCATTCCTTACATGCTATGTACGACAGTGATCTCAACCTCTACTGAAGTGTGGATAGCCGATGGCTCTCTAGGAGCTCATCTGCCTTTGACAGGTCTTGTTTTTGATCCAGCTGGGGGTCCACAGCCCCCTCCTCACCTGGCAAACCAGGTGGGGGAGACGGTTTAGTCACCGACTATCTGTACTTGCACTTTACTGTTTTTACTGTTACTTTTTATTTATTTATTTATTTCTATCTCTTTTTACGAATTTATGCTTGGTGCTGTACAGATGGAGATGCTGCCGAAAACGAAATTTCGTTGTATATTGTACAATGACAATAAAGGATTCTATCTATTCTATCTATTCTATCACCGACTATCCGACCATGGAGCAGGTAGCACGGAATTACATGGTACCCGTGGCAGGGGAAACTCCCCCCGACCTGACAAGTTAATTAAAATGACATAAATAAAAATAATAATAAAATAATAAACAATAATAATAATTAAGTTTAGGTTTATTATTGTCACATGTACTGAGGTACAGTGAAACATTTTGTTTTGCATGCAATCCAAACAGATCAGATATATCATTCATACATACCATTAGTTCAAACTCAAATACAATAGAAAAAGCAAAGGAAAGCTGCAGTAATATTGTTCCCATGTACCAACTGCCCTTGTCTTCTCAGTTTGGGAGGTTCTGTCAAATTAGCCTGGGTGTGTGACTGCAGTGCCTTTGTAAATGGTGCATTTTACAGCAACTGTGTGTTTGCAATGGAGGGAAAGAGTTTAGTTCGGTTTTAGTTTAGTTTATTATTGTCATGTGTGCCGAGGTACACTAAAAAGCTATTATTTGCATGCTATCCAGTCAAAAAAAACCATTACACATGAGTACAATCAAGCCTTCCACAGTGCACAGATAAAGGACAAAAATACAACATTTAGTGCAAAGAATTACAGAGTTGACATGGATAAGCTTTTCCCATTGAGGGTAGGGAAGATTCAAACGAGGGCATGAATTGAGAATTAAGGGACAGAAGTTTAGGGGTAACGTGAGGGGGAACTTCTTTACTCAGAGGGTGGTGGCTGTGTGGAATGAGCTTCCAGCAGAAGTGGTGGAGGCAGGATCGATTTTAACATTTAAAAGTAAAGTGGATAGGTATATGGACGTGAAGGGAATGGAGGGGTATGGTCTGAGTGCAGGTAGATGGGACTAGGGGAAAACAAATGGTCGGCACGGACTGGAGGGCCGAGAGGGCCTGTTTCCATGCTGTTATTGTTATATGGTTATATGTTATATGGTTATATAACATTGATATTTAAAATGAGGGATTGTTGATGAATTGTAAATCAAATGGGCTGTGTCGTTCTCTATGGTGTTGAATTGCTAGATAGTTATGGCATTCCACTCATCAAGTAAGTAGAAGGTAACATATCACACTGCTGACTTGTGTCTTGGAAAAAGAGGAAAGGCTTTCAGGTCAATGTCACAGGATAACCAGTACTGGCCTGCTCATGTAGCCGCACAATTTATGAGTGCTAACCATCAGCAACAGTAAGCAATAGACAGAGCTCTGCAATCTTGCAAGTAATGGATCAGATCAAGGCCCTACAATCCAGCCACATCTAGTCATGATCGCTGTAAATAATTAAACAGCTAAAGAGAGGAAGCGGTTCCAATGACATGCTTTGTGTGATGTTTGGTGGACCGTGTGGGGTGGGAGGATCCATTGCTCCTCCCGTGCAGCAGATGGCGCTGCACAGGACAAAGGGAGATGTTTTGTACATAGTTGTCTCTGTCTGTACACAGTGTGAGTGTGCAGTCAGATCGTGTGGTTGCAGCCATTTTTAGTTGTCTTGCTGCCAGTCGTCGTCGTGGCTATCCCTTGAGGTCGAGGATGATGTTCTACGTTCTGTTGTTTTTATGTCCTCTCAGGTGGCTTATGAGTCCAATCCTGGCTTTGAAAGTTCTTCGACATTCAGGACAGGTAATTCCAGATGGTAGATCGGGCTTAGGTTGTTGCTGCCTCTCTTTCCTTTTTCTTCTCTTTTCTTCTAATTCTGTGCATCTCTTGGCTTCGAAGGTCGCTGTTCCTTCTTGGATGATGGTTCGCCAGAGTTTCCTGTCCTTGGCACTGGTTTCCCAATTGTTGATGTTGATTGCACATTTCTTCATGCTGACTTTTACGGCGCCTTTGAATCTCTTTTGTCCGCCTCTTTTCCGTTTGCTTTCTACAAGTTGGGAGTAGAAGGTTTGCTTTGGTAGACAAAGGACAAAGGACATTTATTGTCACATACACCAATCTGGTGCTGTGAAATTTGAGTTGCCATTGCAGCATACAAATAAAATAAACACAACATTATAGAATTTAACAGTAAACATAAAAAACATCCCCCCATAGAGGGATCAACATTTCCCACTGTGAGGGAAGGCAGCAAAGTTAAGTCCACTTCCTCGATGTTCACCCGTGGTTGGGGCCTATTGAGACCTTCGCAGTTGTTTCAGGCCCTCTCGCCGGGATGATGGAACTCCGGCGTTGGAACAGAAGAACACTCTCAGCGGCTTGGAGTTCCAAAACGGCCGCTTCCTCCCGGAGACCGCGGCTCCTGAAGTTCACAGGCCGTGCTGGGCGGAGCCACTACACTGGCGACCTCGGCGAGAGATCCCAGGTTCCACATTGATAAAGTCAGCACTGCCGCGGCTGGAAGCTCCACAGACCACATCTCCACGATGCTGAAGTCGGCAGGCCCAGCACTCCAGAGCTCCAACATGGCGACCCGGGTAAGGCATCGCCCCGGTCCGCGATGCTACGTCAGTGCTGAAGCTGCAGCTCAAAGCTCTGGCCAGTCTCCGACAGGAAAGGACACGCCAATCCAAATGGTAGGCTGCGAGGAGGGGGCGTAGATGTGGCTCAGAGGAAGGATGCATCCTTGCCCAGGTAGGGACTGGAAAAAACGTTTTCCCCCTTCCCCCCCCCCCCATCCCCCACATAAAAAGACTAAAAGGCCTCCAGAACAAAACTTTTTAACAAATTAATAATTTAAAAAAGGGTGAAGAGCGAACAGCTGCAGTCGAGGCTGCCACACTCTCTGGCGCCACCACTCGAATTAGTGGTCTACCACTCGGTAGATGCTCGTCTTCCATCCGAACAACATGACCGACCCATCTTAGTTGGTTCTTGATGACGAAGGCTTCGATGCTAGATGTTTTTGCTTCATTCAGCACGCTGACGTTGGTTTTTCTTTCTTCCCAGCTGATATTTAAGCTGCTTCGAAGACATCGTTGATGGAACTTTTCAAGTGTTTTCAGATGGCGTGGATATGTTGACCAGGTTTCTGATGTATACAGGAGCGTTGGAATCACTACTGCTTGTACACTAACATTTTGGTGTCTGTTCGGATGTCACGATTTTTAAAGACTCCCGTTCGAAGACGTCCAAAAGCTGTTCCAGCACACTTAAGATGATAACATAGAAACATAGAAACATAGAAATTAGGTGCAGGAGTAGGCCATTCAGCCCTTCGAGCCTGCACCGCCATTCAATATGATCATGGCTGATCATCCAACTCAGTATCCCGTACCTGCCTTCTCTCCATACCCTCTGATCCCCTTAGCCACAAGGGCCACATCCAACTCACTCTTAAATATAGCCAATGAACTGGCCTCAACTACCCTCTGTGGCAGACAGTTCCAGAGACTCACCACTCTCTGTGTGAAAAAAGTCTTTCTCATCTCGGTCTTAAAGGATTTCCCCCTTATCCTTAAGCTGTGACCCCTTGTCCTGGACTCCCCCAACATCGGGAACAATCTTCTGCATCTAGCCTGTCCAACCCCTTAAGAATTTTGTAAGTTTCTATAAGATTGCTCTCAATCTCCTAAATTCCAGAGAGTATAAACCGAGTCTATCCAGTCTTTCTTTCATAAGACAGTCCTGACATCCCAGGAATCAGTCTGGTGAACCTTCTCTGCATTCCCTCTATGGCAATAATGTCCTTCCTCAGATTTGGAGACCAAAACTGTACGCAATACTCCAGTGTGTGGTCTCACCAAGACCCTGTACAACTGAAGTAGAACCTCCCTGCTCCTGTACTCAATCCTTTTGCTATGAAAGCTAACATACCATTCGCTTTTTCACTGCCTGCTGCACCTGCATGCCTACTTTCAATGACTGGGTGTACCATGACACCCAGGTCTCGCTGCATCTCCCTTTTCCTAATCGGCCACCATTTAAATAATAGTCTGCTTTCCTGTTTTTGCCACCAAAGTGGATAACCTCACATTTATCCACATTATACTGCATCTGCCAAACATTTGCCCACTCACACCAGCCTATCCAAGTCACCTTGCAGTCTCCTAGCATCCTCCTCACAGCGAACACTGCCCCCCAGCTTAGTGTCATCCGCAAACTTGGAGATATTGCCTTCAATTCCCTCATCCAGATCATTAATATATATTGTAAATAGCTGGGGTCCCAGCACTGAGCCCTGCGGTACTCCACTAGTTACTGCCTGCCATTGTGAAAAGGACCCGTTTACTCCTACTCTTTGCTTCCTGTTTGCCAGCCAGTTCTCTATCCACATCAATACTGAACCCCTAATACCGTATGCTGGATGTTGGATCTTGTCATCGAGGTCGACATTGGAGGTGAGGTGACTTCCAAGATACGGAAAGTGATCCACATTTTCCAGGGTTGTTTCACCAATTTGAATTGACGGTTCTTTCCGATTTGTCTCAGTTGGTGACGATTGGTAGATAATCTGAGTCATCTCGAAGTTGATGGTAAGTCCAAGTTTCGTGTATGCACTGAAGGCAGTCAGGATCTGTTGCAGATGATTTTATGAGAGAGCTACAACACAGTTGTCATCTGCGTATTGGAACTCGATGAGGGAGCTCATAAATGTCTTAGTTTTGGACTTGAGACGGGCAAAGTTGAAAAGTCTGCCATCTGTTCTGTAGATTATTTTGATTCCTGGGGGTAGGTCGCCCTGGATATGTGGATGGCGGTCGCAATGAAGCTGGCGAACAGTGTTGGGGCAATCAGGTATCCCTGTTTCACTCCTGATCTGACTTGAAATGGCCCACAGTTGCTGTTGCTGGCCAAAGTTCAAATATACTTTTCAGGACATCCAAAGGTGGATAGGTGTCCCAGAAGAGTTCCCTTGATACCGAGTCAAAGGCCTTAGTGAGGTCGATGAATGCCATGTACAAAGGTTGAAGTTGTTCACACCATTTTTCTTGTAGTTGACGCATTGTGAAGGTCATGTTGTCTGTTCCACGTGATGATCTAAAACCGGCTTGTGTCTCTGGAAAGATCTTCTCGGCTAAAGGCTTGAGTCAGCTGTTTATGATGCGGGCGAGGACTTTGCCTGCTGTTGCTGATAGGGAAATTCCACAATAGGTTCCGCAGTCGAAATCGATCGTCTTTCCCTTTGTAGATGGTAACGATTGCTGCGTTTCTACAGCCTCTTGGTATGTCTTCATTTATCCAGATCTTGATGAGAAGTCGATGCAGTTGATAATGGAGCAGGTTACCTCCAATTTTGAAGACCTCAGCTGGTATTCCATCGAGTCCAGCTGCCTTGTTGTTTTTCAAGGTTTTGATGGCTTCCTTGACTTCTTCAAGTGATGGTAATCTGCTTAGGAAATCGTCCACAGGCTGCTTTGGAATGTTGTTGATCCCATTTCTGTCAAATGAGGTGGTTTGATTTAGAAAATCTTCAAAGTGCTCCCTCCATCTAGAATTGATGTCAGCATTGCTCTTCAGGATGGTTGACCTATCTTTGCTTTTGCTGCCAGCATTGAGTTAATGTAATAAAGACTTCTGTTGTACCTTGAAGACTCTCAAGTTTTATACAGACATAGAACAAGAACACGAAAGTGGTGTCAGAATACAGAGACTTCGGACTAGCATGTCTCGGCAATTCGAACGTTTCGATCCCGAGCGAGAAAGGTGGTCATCGTATTTAATACGCGCTAGGTTTTATTTTGAAAGTATGGCAATTACGACTGACCCGAGGAAGAAGGCTCTCTTGTGTTCATCAATGTCTCCAGAAACTTTTGCACTACTTCAAAATGTACTTACAGAAGAAGTAACTGAAGTCTCACATGCCAAAATCACAACGGCTTTGCAGGTGCATTTCGAAGAAATTTTCTATTTTCTATGAAAGTCAAAATTTCCTCGCCACTCGCATCGATTTCTACCGGGCGGTGCAACAGGAAGGGCGATCGATCACCGAATTTCTTGCCGAACTTCGCATCAAGGCAAAGGCATGTGATTTTAAAGCTCAATGCTGCGAATAGTGCCAAGACAATGCATTGTGGGATAGACTGGTCATGGGCTGCAGGCACGCATTCATCTAGCAGGCGATTCTCAAGGAATCAGATGCCTCATTGAAGACTGTGCTGCAGTGTGCTAAGATGGCTGAGCTGCTAAGTAAAGAACTGCACAAAATGGCCGGCGAAACAGTGGCGAAGCTCCCTCAGGAGGTACATACAGTTTGTCAGACTCGTCCGCAACGCCAGAAACCACTTGATTGACCCAGAGCAAATCTGGAGCAGGAAGGACAGTTTCAGAACAGCCGTGGGGGCGAGGATCGAAACCCTGCTACCGGTGCTACTCGACTGCTCATCATCACTGTGAGTGCCCATGTATCAAATCAGTTTAGGGTACCAAAAAGCTGGAGAAACTCAGCGGGTGCAGCAGCATCTAAGAGCGAAGGAGATAGGGACGTTTCGGGTCGAGACCCTTCTTCAGACTGGTCAGGGATCAGGGAAACGAGAGATATAGACGGTGATAGTGGAGAGATAAGGAACAATGAGTGAAAGATATGCAAAAAAAGTATCGGTGATAAAGGGAACAAGCCATTGTTAAGCTGTTTGTGGTGTGAAAATGAGGAAGCTGGTGCGACTGGGGTGGTGGATGGAGATAGAGATAAGGGAATGTCAGGGCCTGATGGGTGAGGGAGAGGTGGGAAGGGAGGAGACAGCAAGGGTTAACAAGAATTGAGAAAATTCAATATTCAAGCCCAAAGATGCAGACTCCCAAGCGGAATATGAGGTGCTGTTCCTCAGCTTGCGGTGTTGCTCACTCTGGCCGTGGAGGAGGCCCAGGGACCGAGAGGTCGGATGTGGAATGGGAGGGGAGTTGAAGTGCTGAGCACCTGGGGTCGGGTTGGTTATTGCGGGACCGAGCGGAGAGTGTTCGGCGAAGCGATCGCCAAGCAAAAAAAAAAACAAAAAAAAAAAAAAACTCTGCGATATCAAATCAGTTTTTATGCTGTTACCGAAAAGGGTCATCTCCAGGCAGTGTGTCAATCCATAGGAAAGCTGAGAAAGGGCAAGAAAGCGCAAAACACAGTCGACCAAATGGCGGAGACCATTTCCATTGAAGTGCTCGGTGTGTCCACGATCACCGACAAGCCGAGGATTTTGCTGTGGGTCTCGAACGTCGAATCTAACAGTTCCAGTGGACACTGGTGCGGCTGTGTTGCTAGTGGGTCAGGACATCTGGGAGAAGATCGGATCGCCGAAACTGAAACCGGCCAACATCCGCCTTTTCGGATACGGGCGACAGCCCATTCCCACGAAAAGGCAAATGCACTGTCGCCGTTTCCTGTAATGGTATGACACAGATGTCGCCGCTGATCGTTGTTGGCAAAGAAGGTACATCCCTGTGCACAATCGACTGGATCCATGCTTTCAAGCTTGAAATGAATGCCTTAATCTACGATGGATCAACTATGGCATTGTCATCTACCACGGATTGCAACGTGGTCAGCAAGTGCAAGAACAACCTGCAGAAGGTTCTTGACCAGTTTCCAGCCATTTTCGCACCAGGATTCGGACATTGCACAAATTTGAAGGCACGGATCATACTCAAAGACAATGCCGTCCCTAAGTTTTTCAAAACAAGACCAGTTCCGTTCAGTTGGATGGACGCCGTCGACAAGGAACTCTGACGTCTTGAAGAAATGGGAATTATCACCCATGTGGACCATCCAGATTGGGCTACACCCTTAGTTGTCGTTCAGAAGCCTTGTGGAAAGGTGCGCATCTGTGGCGACTTCAAAGTGACTGTAAACCCTCAATTGCACATTGATCAACACCTCATACCAAGAATGGACGAGCTGTTCGTCAAGCTGCAAGGAGGATGGTACTTTTCGAAATTGGACATGTCCGATGCGTATCTCCAAGTGGAATTGGACGACGAGATAAAAAACCTGCTTGTGATCAACACGCACAAGATACTGCTCAGATACAAACGATTGTCGTTTGGACCGGCACTAGCGCTGGCCATCTTCCAGAAACTGGTCGACAATCTGGTTGCCGGGGTTCCGTACGTAGCCGCCTACCTGGATGACATAATTGTCACCGGCCGGACAGAGGAAGAACACCTGCAGAATCTAAAACAGGTCCACACGGCACTGAACAACTACGGCATGAAGTTGCGCATGGACAAGTGCGTATTCTTCCGACAACAGGTCACATATCTCGGACATGTGATCTCGGCAAGTGGTCTGAAGCCATCGGAAGAAAGAGTGGACGCCATTGTGAAATTGCCGATGCCCGAAAATGTGAAGCAGCTTGAAAGCTTCATTGACAAGGTGAACTACTACGGCAAGTTCATACCTGCACTTTCGACTTTGTGCGCACTATTGAACAACCTACGAAAACAGGACGTCGAATGGTCCAAAGAGTGTAACCATGCATTCACCAGGTTGAAGGAGATGCTCGCCCAGAAGACGCGTTTGGTTTGGTCCACCATGACCCATCGAAGCCGACCTCGCTGATCGCCAATGCATCGCCCTATGGTCTTGGAGCTGTAATCTCACAAACGGCGTCGAACGGCAAGGAAGAACCAATCGCGTTCGCATCCAGAACGCTGACAAGGGCCGAGAAAAACTACAGTTAAGTGGAGAAAGAAGCACTGGGGATCGTGTTTGGTGTCCGGACGTTCCACCAATATTTGAGTGGGCAACATTTCCTGCTCATCAACAACCACAAGCCGCTGCTGACTATTTTCAGTCCGGAGAAAAGTTTGCCTGTCATGACGTTTCAGTGTCTACAACGTTGGGCCCTGATCATGATGGGATATGATTACCACGTCATTTACCGAGCATTGCAATGCCGATGCACTGTCTCGTCTACCGATTGGACCTGACCTGATGTTCGATAAAGAGGAGTCAATAATGGAAATTGAGACGGACGTGAACTTGCTCAAAACGCGGGTCATCACCGATTTCCCCGTCTCCGCAAGGACGGTCGCCAACTACACGAGCACAGACCCCATTTTGTCGAAGGTACAACATTTTGTCACTCAGGGGTGGCCGAACAGTCCCATGCTGCACAAGGAATTCCACTCATTCCAGAATGCGCAAATGGAAATCTCCTCAAAGGATGGCATTCTGCTCTACAATGGTCGAGTTATCAGTCTGATGGAATGGCGATTGCAAATTCTGAAAATGTTGCACAAAACACACATAGGAATTGTGCGCATGAAGGCGCTTGCTCACAAGCATGTGTGGTGGCCGAATATCGAGACCGATATAGCCGACCACTGCAAGGACTGCACAACATGTGCTGAAACAGCGCCAACTCCGCCGGAAAAGACCTCCGCATGGCCCGTCCCCGACCAACCATGGCAGTGAATCCACATAGATTTTGCTGGACCATTCCTGGAGCACATGTGGCTGATCGTCATGGACGCCCATTCGAAATGGCCACATGTTATCCAAATGAATAAGTATCCAACCACCGAAACAACCACTTCTGCACTTGACGATTTGTTCGCCATTTGCGGATTGCCCTTAACAATCGTAAACAACAATGGACCCCAATTTGCCGCACAAATGTTCGGTGACTGGTGCAAACATCACTCATTTGTGCATCTGACATCAGCACCTTTTCATCCACCCTCAAATGGTGATGCAGAGCGGCTTGTCGGTGTTTTCAAGCAGGCCATGAAACGTGCTGTAGGAATTGAAAAGAAATCAAAACAATTGGCATTGCGTAATTTCTTACAGCAATATCGAACCGTTCCAAACTGCACAACCGGTCGAACTCCAGTGGAGATGATGCTCGGATGTCAAGCGCGCTCTCCCCTATCAGTTTTGCACCCGACCCGTAAGTCTTATATGGCACGCACTCAGCCATCGAAGTCGAACAAGTTCAAATGTGACATTGGTGACTATGTATATTACCGCAATTAAACGGCCAAGCAAAGCAAATGGTGCGCTGGCAGGATGATGGCTCACATTGGAACCAAAATGTACACCGTCCAAGGACAAGAAGGACAATACCGACAGCATGATGACCAATTAAGAAGCCGCATTCCTCCAGCGAAGACTGAGCAGAACCTGACCAGAGCCAAGCAGTCGGACACCCAGATGCCGAATCGTGTGGATACTGGAGTGCCTGACTTGCCCCTCACCAGGTCTGACGAAGTTCTGCCAGACGAATTCCCCGCCGATCTGCCTGTGGTCCCCCATCGATGGACACGTTGCAATCGTGGTATTCCCCAAGGCGAATCATTCAGGAGTAGAGACGTTCAAACTGGAAAGGGGGCGTGTGATGCTTGGTGACCCATTGCTCCTCCTGTGCAGCAGGTGGTGCTGCACAGGACAAAGGGAGATGTTTTGTACATAGTTATCTCTGTCTGTACACAGTGTGAGTGTGCAGTCAGATCGTGTGGTGGCAGCCATTTTTAGTTGTCTTGCTGCCAATATTGAGTTAATGAAATAAAGACTTCTGTTGTACCTTGAAGACCCACAAGTTTTATACAGACATAGAACAAGAACACAAAACTTTGCCAGGTGCTCTAGAACATCCCAAACGTGTCCCAATAGGTTAAATACCTATTGGAAAATCATCCCTTAGTATACGTGAATCTCAAAAGAATTGAAGGGTTGTGCATGTGGAGAGAATACATTGCAGCGTACAGAGAATGGAAGTGATGGGGCTGCTCTATGAGGTGCTTGCATGCCTCAAAGAGCCAAGTGCCCTAATTCTGTGTCATAATGAGAAAGCTTGCTGCAGTATTTTGGTTAAACACACATTTTACCTTTTGCCATGAAATCTGCAAAATTGAGTAAAAATTGCAGTAAAAATTGAATATATCTCCATCATAAATGTGTTTAGCAATGTAACGTACAATTTGTTTAACAACGTAATGTACAATGTTCATTATGAAAGGTTATTTACTTGTAATTAGTTTTGTATTTTAAATCACAATATGTCAAAAAATAGAATGTTTCCTGAACATTATCTTTCAACATAAAAATGATCCTTAAAACACTGTTGCTCACTTGTTGTACATGGTGAAATACTATTCCACAGCAATTTGCTACAGCTCACACTGATGGATTTACATTTTCTGACTCATTGATTTACTTAAGCAATATAAATCCATAGTTAGAAATTCCAAACCATGGAAATGGCTATCAAACACATTGCAATAATAACATTCACCCTACCCTGATTTCTTTACATCTAAATAATTTCATCGTCTGAAACTGATATCAATCAAAACTGCTCCTCAGGATGCCATTAAAGCAAGATATTTATAATTACATTAGATAGTTGTTTTATTGATCTACTTTCAGAATTGCAAGCATTCTAAATTACATGCCAACACGATTCTCATCAAAATACAATAATTTCGTTCAGCTTGTCTCGGGACAATTTTAGGTATCAAACTAGCCAACATTGATTATGTGCTATTAAGTGTTTCTAAAGAATAACTGCTTCTATTTCATTTTTATATTCACTGTATAGTTCAAAAAGTATTGGGTATTCATATTGATGCGATCTCCCTCTTCTGGAAAATGGAGATCAATTTGTGTATAGACATCCCAATGAAGTAGGTGCAGGCCATATCTTGATAAATGTCTTTCCTCTGATTAGAGATGAGGGGTGGTGGTGAGGGGGTGGGGGGTGGAGGAGTGAATGACCAGAACCTGTGCTATCATTGGGGTTGAGGGCAGTGGATGATTAAGATCATGGCCTGTGCCGTAGTTGTGGTCAGGTTTGGGAAGCTTTGATAGATCAGCATCTTTGGTTAGAGGGATGGTGGGAATTATCTGATGACCAAGGCTTGTGTGGGAGCCAGATGTTAAAGAATAAACCCATCAAAAACTCTATTGGATTGTGGAATCAAGGGATTGGAAAGATTGAAATAATTTTGAAGGATTGGAAGGGGTCTCAGCAGGTTGAAAATGTTGAGCTTTTGGAGGGGTCTTTGACTGAGTTAGTGACTGAGTTTTGGTGTGTTTGTGAGCGCCAGAGGACCAGATCTGAAGCGTTGGGTGATCAGGAGCAAGAACGAGGGTCTGGAAGAAACATTTGATGCAGTGTTATGGGGCCAGAAGGATAAAAGTAGCAAGGAATTAACTTATTGGTGTTTCAATCCAAGGCTGTTGTCTCAGTAATGCATAGTGATGTTTGGTCTTGGGACAAACTGGTCTCACAGGAACACTGCAAAAAAAGCATTAGAGGAGAAATGACATCTCCCTGTACATGATTGATGTGGAAAAGTTCAAGGAACCCAAAGGAAAATCAGGTCGGCAATAGCCCAGTTCAGTTCCCAGAATGACATGCAATGATCAGGAGATAGTTGCAATTCATTCCAGAAAAAAAGTTGTTTTAATTACACAATGTCAGAAAATTAGCATTTTGTGTTTTAATTTCTAATCAAAACTTGTCTGTCTTTCAATGGCCTGATTTCCCATTTCTGTAAAAATATTGCTGGGAATTTAGATTATGCTGCTGTCCACAAATTCTTCGCATTTACGCATTAAAGAATTTTAAAATGTTTTTCTATTTCTATTCATGAAATTATGTTTGTGCCAATTAAAATGAAAATTGAATAGTGGTGAACATTGGTTTGTACCTGCAACGATGGTCAGTTTCATATTTCATAAGAAACAATGTTACCTATCAAAGCTTTCTGATTACCTTTTCATAGAGAGGATTTAAGGGTGAGACTTGCATGTTCGGTTTGTAAAGTAAAAGTGCAAAAAAGCACAGAGTATAAAGTTGGTTGAACTAGGCATTGAAATTGTCTACCCAAAAAACAAAGTAACAAGAAACCGTCTTAGTACTGTCGCATTTTTTGAATTATTTGACCTTTATTTCACCACAATTTTATGGTGTTAGTTATACTGTAATTTCCTCATCTGCTAAACAATGTATAATTCAGTAGATCCTGTTACAGCAATAAAAATCTTAAAATTTTAAGTGTGTATATAAGGTACACAATATAAAGACAAAAACAAAGACAGTCAAGCACAGAAATTTTACTTTAAATTGACTACTGCACAGTCAGTTGTTTTTAAGGGCAAATTTGCAAGGGAGCGTTTTGAAACCAACATGTTAAAAATGCAAGCCTGAAATCCATCCTTGGTCCGTAATGCAAACGTGATAGATTTTACATTAGTAAATATTTCACTATATCTAATTTTTTTTTCAAATACAACACCATGACACCACGGTGTAGCATATTTAGCACCGCTAATTTGGGATGAACTTTCAGGCTAATCATGATTGAGACAACATAGCTTATTGATGTTCAAAAACATGTATGTTAAGTGGATGTGGAGCTTGCAAAAATTGTTTTCAAGGGCCCATTACTGCAAAATTCCAATGCCACAGATGGTCCAAGGTTTCATGTGCTTTAGATCAGGCCTTTCACACTTTGTGGGTTGAAAATGCTTTTCCATAGAACTCTCTACCTACAGCTATGGAGTGCTTAGAGAAATAGAGGTAAATGTCGGGTATGTTTTTTGGTTAAGTGGGTGGTGCCCGGTGGTGTGGCTAGCTATCAGCCAGGTGGCGAGTATTGTGAGAATAGGTTGTGTCACACTTTGAGGGCAGGTTCACAACCAAGGACAGTGGGGCCAGTGGTAGGGAGAAATAATTGTGGGGCTCAAGAAAAAGCCAACTCCAGGAATACGTTTGGAAATTATAAGATCCATCTGAGGTAGGTATGCAACACTGATCACAGCTTGGACCTAGTCAGCCAGATTCAGTTTAACGAAAGGTGAAACAAGTTATTTTCACCATAGTGACCCATTACTGCAAGCTATGCATGCAAAATAAAAAAATTGTGAAAATGGTACTTAAATGTATATTGCAATTGCTTGGATGCTATTACAGAAGTTGTTGTGCATTCTGGCATCCACAACATTAATTTACGAATAAAACCATTTTGCATACTGACTAGAACGAGATGCAGTGCAATAGTATGTTTAGGTTACTTTTAAACATTTTCCATTATGAGGCAAAGATTAGTTTTGCAGCCTGAATTAAATTAATTCAAACATACGTCCATGTTGTGAAATAAAATAGTAAGATTAAATGAGAACTTACCAGTTTGAAGTTTGATGTTGATTTTATGAGGAGTTACGATGAGCGATTACGTGAAGAAGGCCGTCAGTCGTCATGTGCGTCAATCTTCAAAGCAGCGGTGTGCAATTACCGATAAAAGAAGTTGACCTAAAGATAGTAAGATTTGGAGAACTAGAACTACCAGATGACCTGATCATATGAGGGTTGGGAGCGGTGGGCACGTAATCGCTCATCGTAACTCCTCATAAAATCAAGTCAAACTTCAAACTGGTAAGTTCTCGTTGTGCTTAGTTTTTACTTCTTACTATTACTATTTAACTTCGGAGTCACGTGAGTGACTACGTGAAGATTTCAAAGCTCTGTGATTTCACGCCGGTTCGAATCTAGGCGTCACACACTGAATGGATTGACCATGGGTGAGAGAAAATATTAATGCATTCAGACGTAACATAGGTAGGTAACAAAACTGATGCTTTAATTGAAAACAAAACAATAGTGACCCCGCTCAACCTGCGGGGAAACTATAAACAGAATTCAAAATGGTAGGTACAAACACCCCCGGTCCGGCAATGGGTTTATTATAAACCCGGCGGAACGGACTTCCAGTGGCGCTATGGAGTAGGTGGAACTTGCGCCAACCAGCTCCTTAAAATTGTATAAAAAACGGGGAAAAACAGGGTGATTTAAAGTCACTTACCGGACGAGAACGGGTGAGAACGGCACCGGCAGCTTTAGAAAGGTGCGTGACATCATCAGGCGCGCGACTTTACCGATAGTATGTCGATGCATCATACCCCCCCAAACAGAAAATACCAACACTGAAAAAAGAAGTAGGCCCGACTGGAGCCTCGGGCTCGAGTTTGACAGCCTCCCAGGAAGACATCTTGAGGAAATCTGAGATGGAAGAACTTAAAAATGTTGTTTCTGCAGAAACAAAAACTATTATGGGTGAGCTGAAAAAAATGAAAAAGGAATATAAAGATGATTTAAGGATCCTTAGAGAAGATTTTCAAGTGTTTAAAGAACAAGTGAAAGATGACTTAAGCAGAGAAATTGTACTTACAGTAAAGACTATGCTTGATGAATGGAAAACACAGGCGGATGCAACTCTGCAGCAACATGTGGATGAGGTAAACCGTAAATTTGAGCTGATGGAGTCGAACGTTGATAATAAGCTAAATAATAAGCTAGAACCTATTTTACGGTCACTTGATCAACAACAAGAGGCAATTAATGAATTGTCTAATATTGCCAGTACAAGTGTTAAGGCGAATGAGAAACTTCTCTCCGAGAACAAATGTTTATCAGATTTATTACACAAAATAACTGAGAAATGTGTTGACTTGGAGGGACGGCAAAGGCGCCAGAACTTACGAATTGTTGGATTGAGTGAAGGTAAAGAGGGAGATCAAGACCCTTGAAAGTTCGCTGCAAATCTCTTAAAAACTGTTTTGAATCTGGATCAAGAGCCCCTCCTGGGTCGGGCACACAGGGCACTGAGATGCCGTCCACAGAGGTGCGCGCCACCAAGGCAATTGATTGTGAAAGTGGTTTATGATCACGTCTTGGAGGATATGATGAAGATAATCATTCATAAGAGAAACCTCGTCTACGATGGAGATAATATTAGCATATTCAGAGACTATAGGTGTTAATAACCTATAATCATTAAAATTTAGCACCCCAACCCTATATAAATAGCCCTTAAGGCAATTAAAAATTTTCCATTAAGGAAAATCTGGAGCTGGAACGATTAATATATTTTTTTAATAACGGAAGTCGTTAGATTAATAGCCACACTAGTGTGGCTAACACTAACTGCACTTAAAATAGCTGTAGTTAACCTTTACCCTCCGCACATTACTAACTCTACTAACACCTATTATTGCTATTTTTATTTTATTTTTGTTTTACATAAAGTATTATATTACATTTTTAGTTATGAATGGTATTATGAATTTTGTTTGAAAAGATATGTACGTAAGATAAAGTTACATGTATTAAAACGCATCGATCTGAAATACGGGTACGAGGTTGGGATAGACGTGCTGAGACATCTACCCCATTATAATCCATCTTAACACCAAAATGCAAGACATTAACATGAAAACTGGGGGTGATGGAATCACCTTTTGCAGTTGGAATGTAAAAGGGATTAATGAACCAATTAAAAGAGGTAAAGTTTTAGCTCATTTAAATAGATTTAAAACAGATTTAATCTTTCTTCAAGAGACACACCTTAAAAAGGATGCTCAATATAGACTAACAGCAAAATGGATTTCTAAAGTGTATCATTCTTCATTTACGCAAAAATCTAGAGGGGTTGCAATTCTTATACGTAAAGGTATACCATTTAAACATACCTCAATAATAGAAGATATTGAGGGTAGATATATAATAATTACGGGTGGATTATATTCAAAGAAAGTTGTTCTTATGAACGTATATGGACCTAATTTCGATAATCCGTTGTTTTTTAAGAAAATATTTAATACTATTCCGGTATCTACACAACATAATCTAATAATTGGGGGGGATTTAAACTGTACTTTAGATAATTATCTAGATAGATCATCTACTAAAAGAAAAGTTACATCTAAATCAAGCAAATTTATAAATTCCTTTATTAATACTGCAAATGTTAAGGATGTTTGGAGAATTGATAACCCTTCTGGTCGGGAATACTCATTTTACTCACCTGTATTCGGAACCTATTCAAGGATAGATTATTTTTTAATAGACTCAAAATTAATTCCATTTACGTATGACTCAAAATATCGTAATATTATTATTTCGGGTCACGCTCCATTAACATTTAGGATAACATTAAACGGTATAACTAATAATCAATCTCAATGGAGACTCAACCCTCAAATTTTAAAGGAAAAGGCTTGTTATGATTATCTGGTAAAACAGATTAAATTGTTTTTTGAGACTAATGACAAACCTGGAATTTCAGCGTCACTTCTTTGGGAAATCACATAATAGCGAACTTTTAATACGACCTAAAGATATTAATGAGAGATTTCTGCAATATTATAAAAACTTATACATTGCTAAAACGACAGAAAACAAGATGGGAATAGAAGCGTTTAAAGAAAATGTAATCTGAATGGGTTGGATTCACAAAATAGAGAATCATTAAATGCTGAAATTTCAGTAAAAGAAATCCAAGAATCTATTAGATCATTAAAAAATGGTAAATCACCGGAACCAGATGGTATTGGCTTGGAATTTTATAAAACATTTTATGATCTGATTGCACCACGCCTGAAGACATTATATGAATATATATATACACAGCAGAAACTACCAGAAACGTTAAATGAATCTATTATAACACTTATACCTAAAATAAACAAAGATCTGGATGATCCAGGATCATTTAGAGCTATAGCTCTTTTAAATACTGATCAAAAGATATTAACTAAAATATTAGCACAAAGGCTAAGTACAGTTATTAACAAATTAATTCACCCCGATCAAACAGGATTTATACCAAAACGATATTCCTCATATAACCTGAGACGCTTATTCAATATTATATATTCAAAAAGAGGTATTAAAAAAGATCTAGTAGTTATTTCGTTAGATGCGGAGAAAGCCTTCGATCAGGTGGAATGGTCCTATTTGTTTTCGGTTATGGAAACTTTTAAATTGGGAGAGAAGTTCATTACTTGGGTCAAATTATTATACACTAACCCGACAGCCAGAATAATAACAAATCAAATGCTATCAACTAAATTCAGTTTATCTCGAGGCTGTAGACAAGGTTGCCCTTTATCCCCACTACTATTTGCACTTGCAATAGAACCATTAGCTCAACATGTGAGATCACATCCTGAAATATATGGGTATGATACCAGAGATACTGAAAATAAAATCTCCTTATATGCGGATGATGTATTACTTTATATCACAAAACCGGAAATTAGTATCCAAAATTTATTAAAATTAATAACTGAATTTGGATCTTTTTCAGGAGAAAGTATTAATTGGAATAAAAGTGCTTATGCCAATAATGGTAAATAACTTACATATATTACAACAATTTCTTTTTAGGATAACAAACAAAAAAAAAAAAATCTTGGAATTTATGTAACAAAAAGATTTGATTCTTTATTTAAATCCAACTTCCCACTATTATTGAATACATTAAATAAGAACATTCTATATTGGAAAACTCTACCCATTTCAATGCTAGGTAAAATTAATGTAATAAAAATGATTTTTCTTCCGCAATTACTATATCTTTTCCAATTAATTCCGATATATCTTCCTAAACATTTCTTTAGGAAGGTGGACTCTCTAGTTACCAGCTTTATTTGGGATTATAAGAGCCATAGAATAAATAAAAAACATTTATGTAAATTAAAAATAAATGGAGGGTTAGGGTTTATTACTGGGCAGTTAATATTAAAAATATGAATTTTTGGTTAGTAGAGACAGATAAACAACCAATTTGGTTAAAAATGGAAAAAGAAGATTGTTCTCCTTTTGAAATTAGTTCAATAATATTTGCCAATATTAATTTAGGTAAGCAAACCTATAGTGAAAACCCTATAATAGAAAGTGGAATACGTATCTGGAAACAAATAAAGAAAACATTAAAATTGAAATCTATACCATTAGCCCTTACCATTGTAAATAATGTTACAATTAAACCTTCAATGATGGATAAAGGCTTTTTACAATGGAAAAATAAGGGAATTAATAAGATGGGCGATCTCTACAGGGAAAACTCCTTCCTTTCATTTCAAGAATTACAACAAATTTATGGATTACATTCCAAAGATTATTTTAGATACTTACAAATCAGAGACTATGTAAAAGCAAACACACAGGAAATTAGAAATAGAAAGACAGACATTTTAGATGAATGTCTAAATAAACATCCAAACACAGAAAAATTGATATCATACATTTATAATATCCTATTGGAAAATGATGTCCCATTAACAGAAATATATAGACAATCATGGGAAAACGAATTAGGTCAAATTATTAGACCAGAAGTATGGGATGAAAGTTTACAACACATACACCACTGTTCGTTAAATGCTAGACACTCTCTTATACAATTTAAAATATTACATTGACTACATTACTCAAAATCCAAACTACATAACATTTTTCCAAATGTATCTGCCATATGTGATAAATGTCAGCATTTAGAAGCTAATCTGACACACTCATTTACAAATTGTGTAAAAATTACAAAATTTTGGATAGAAATATTTAGGATAATTTCGAATGTTGTTAATATGAACCTGACACTTGACTCAAAGTTAATAATACTGGGAATACTGGAAACAGATCAATTAATAACAACAAATCAAAGAATTTTTATTGATTATAGTTTAATAATTGGGAAAAAATTAATATTAAAATTCTGGAAAGGTCCTACATCCCCCACAATCAAAATGTGGAATACAGAAATGTCGGAGACACTCCATCTGGAAAGATTGAGGCTCGTCCTAATGGACAGGTTGGATCTTTTCAGAGGGATATCGTCTCCATATATTGAATATCTACAGGGTCAAAGTGGCTCGGTGCGAGAGCCTGACTGAGGCCTGAATAATAGAATAGATGAAGAATTACGTATAATAAATCATGGATATATCTCCAACGATGGATAACTTTTTAATACTCCATTCACTTCCTTATTTTCGATTTTTTACCTCTATATTATTTTTCGCTATCTTTTCTTACTTATTAAAAAAAAAATGTATAGAAATATAAAGTCTTAAATGTTAATATTAAGAATAATATTATGAATGTATGTAAGAAGTATTTTTTATTAATATGTATTTACAACTAATAAAAAATATTCATCAAAAAAGATATTGAAAATGCAATATCTCCATCTAAGGTGATACATAATAAAATTGCAATATTAAAATATAAACGAAATAAAATATACTCAAATCATGTTATAAAACTTTTTCAACAGACTAAACAAGTACATTTTTAATTTGGTGACAAACCACAAAAATTATTGTCACAGCAGCTTAGAAAATCAGATGAGGAAAAAATGATATATAAAATCGGATCAAATCAAGGAGAAATATTAACTTTGCCAAAAGATATTAATGACAGATTTCTGCATCACTATCAAAAACTTTATTCAACCAAACTGATGGGGCAATCGGATGGAATGGAAGCATTCTTACATGAATGTCATATCAAATGTTTAGATCAGGAAGGCAAAGACTTGTTAGATGCTGAAATATCAGTAAAAGACATTGAGGAATCAATCAGATCGTTGAAAAATGGAAAAGCCGCTGGCCCTGATGGCCTAAGTGCTGAATTTTATAAGAAGTTTCACGACTTGATTTCCCCACGTTTACAAGCGATATATAAATATGCTTTTGAACAAGGAAAGTTACCAGAAACTCTAAACGAGTCTACAATCATACTCATTCCTAAAGTAGATAAGGATCTGGAAGATCCCTTCCCACCTATGTTCAAGAATCCCTCCCCACCTATGTTCAAGACGCCATCCTATCCCCCTTTGTTAAATCCCTCCCCACCTATGTTCAAGACACCTCAGACACTCTCCGTCGGCTCCGTGCATTCCATTCCCCAGGCCCCCATCCTCTCATCTTTACCATGGACGTCCAGTCACTCTACACCTCCATCCCCCACCAGGACGGTCTCAAAGCCCTCCGGTTCTTCCTCGACCAGAGGAGCAACCCATACCCGTCCACTGACACCCTCCTCCGCCTAGCAGAGTTGGTCCTCACCCTCAATAACTTCTCTTTTGATTCCTCCCATTTCCTCCAAACACAAGGCGTAGCTATGGGCACACGCATGGGCCCCAGCTACGCTTGCCTCTTTGTTGGGTACGTCGAACAATCCTTGTTCTCGGCATACCAGGGCCCCATCCCCGACCTCTACCTCCGTTACATCGACGACTGCTTTGGTGTCACCTCCTGCACCCACACACAACTGACTGACTTCATTCATTTCACCACCAACTTCCATCCGGCACTCAAATACACTTGGACCATTTCCGACACTTCCCTACCATTCCTTGACCTCACCATCTCTATTGCAGGTGATACACTCCTGACCAACATCCACTACAAACCTACTGACTCCCACAGCTACCTGGACTACTCTTCCTCCCACCCTGCTTCCTGTAAGGACTCCATCCCCTATTCCCAATTCCTCCGTCTACGCCGCATCTGCTCCCAGGATGAGGTGTTCCACACCAGGTCATCACAAATGGCCTCATTCTTCAGAGAACGGGGATTCCCCTCCCCCACTATTGATGAGGCTTGCACCAGGGACTCCTCCATACCCCGCAACACTGCCCTCGCTCCCCATTCCCCCACTCGCAAACAGGGCAGAGTCCCCCTGGTCCTCACCTTTCACCCCACCAGCCGGCAAATACAACATATAGTCCTCCGCCAGTTTCGCCACCTGCAACGTGACCCCTCCACCCGCCACATCTTCCCATCTCCCCCCCTGTCTGCCTTCCGCAAAGACCGCTCCCTCCGCAACTCCCTTGTCAATTCTTCCCTCCCCTCCCACTCTACCCCTTCCCCGGGCACTTTCCCTTGCAACCGCAAGAAATGCAACACTTGTCCCTTCACCTCCCCCCTCCACTCCTTTCAGGGACCCAAGCAGTCCTTCCAGGTCCGACAGAGGTTCACCTGCACCTCCTCCAACCTCATCTACTGCATCCGTTGCTCCAGATGCCAAATGATCTATATCGGTGAGACCAAGCGGAGGCTTGGCGATCGCTTCGCCGAACACCTCCGCTCGGTCCGCAATAACCAACCCGACCTCCCGGTGGCTCAGCACTTCAACTCCCCCTCCCATTCCACATCCGACCTCTCGGTCCTGGGCCTCCTCCACGGCCAGAGTGAGCAACACCGCAAGCTGGAGGAACAGCACCTCATATTCCGCTTGGGGAGTCTGCATCCTTTGGGCTTGAATATTGAATTTTCTCAATTCTGTTAACCCTTGCTGTCTCCTCCCCTTCCCACCTCTCCCTCAGCCCTCGGGCCATGGCATTCCCTCTATCTCTATCTCCCTCCCCCACCCCAGTCGCACCAGCTTCTCATTTTCACACCACAAACAGCTTACAATGGCTTGTTCCCTTTATCACCGATACTTTTTTGCATATCTTTCACTCATTGTTCCTTATCTCTCCACATCACCGTCTATATCTCTCGTTTCCCTGATCCCTGACCAGTCTGAAGAAGGGTCTCGACCCGAAACGTCGCCTATCTCCTTCGCTCCTTAGATGCTGCTGCACCCGCTGAGTTTCTCCAGCTTTTTGTGTACCCAAGGATCTGGAAGATCCTGGATCATATAGAGCAATTGCTCTTCTAAATACTGATCAAAAAATATTAACTAAAATTTTATCCCAAAGGTTAAGTTTAGTGATTAATAAACTAATACACCATGATCAAACAGGCTTTATTCCCAAACGCTACTCCAATTATAACCTGAGACGACTATTCAATATCATATATTCAAAAAGAGTTCATGATATTGAATTAGCTGTCGTTTCACTAGATGCGGAAAAAGCATTCGACCAGGTTGAATGGCCTTACTTATTTAAGATAATGCAGAACTTTCAACTGGGTGATAGATTTTGTAAATGGGTTAAAATTTTGTACTCCAACCCTACAGCAAAAATACTAACAAACCAAATGTTATCAGCTAAATTTAATCTTTCTAGGGGTTGTAGACAAGGATGCCCGTTATCACCTTTATTATTTGCTCTCGCAATCGAGCCATTAGCCGAAAGGATTAGATCAGATCCAGAAATATATGGATACAATACTAATACCACAACGAATAAAATATCTTTATATGCAGACGATGTTTTAATATATATCACAAAACCGGAGATCAGTATTCCTAACTTACTTAACATTATAAATAAGTTCGGTACATTTTCAGGATATAGAATTAATTGGAATAAAAGTGAAATCATGCCTATAACTGGAAATAAAAGTAAACATATTACAACAATTTCTGTTTAAAATAGTTACGGATAAATTTAAATACCTAGGAATTAATGTATCTAAATCTTATAAGCTATTATTCAAATTAAATTACCCTCAGTTACTTTATAAACTAAAAAAGAATATTTTATACTGGAAAACACTACCAATATCAATGATTGGCAGAATAAATGCTATAAAAATGGTCTTTTTACCACAATTATTATAATTATTTCAAGCTATCCCTTTATATCTCCCAAAACATTTTTTCAAAAAAATCGATTCTATTATTAACAGCTTTATTTGGGATTATAAAAATCACAGAATAAGTAAAAAACATTTATGTAAATCCAAGATAAATGGAGGATTAGCATTACCTAATTTTTTATATTATTTTTGGGTGGTTCAGATTAAGAATATGAATTTTTGGCTGGTAAAAATGGACCAGGAACCAGCTTGGCTAAAGATGGAAATGGAAGACTGTTTTCCATTTGATATAAGTTCGATTCTTCTTGTTCCAAGTGAAGTACAAAAAAAAACTTATGGGGATAACCCTATAATTTATAGCAACATACGTACTTGGAAACAAATAGTTAAGACTTTACATCTGGATAATATGTCACTCTGTTTACCAATTATGAATAATCCTTTATTTAAACCTTCTATATTGGATAAGGGGTTTAGACATTGGAAAAATTTAGGAATTATAAGGCTGGAACATCTTTACAGGAAGGGAAAATTTCTATCATTTCAAGAATTAAAAGATATCTATGGATTACACCCAAATAACTTGTTCAGGTATTTACAAATCAGAGACTATATCAAGTCAAACATGCAAGACTATAAGAATAGAGAGCTAGGATTATTGGATGAGTGGCTTAACAAGCACCCAAATACAGAAAAAATAATAGCGTGCATATATAATACTCTTTTGGATAGGGATGTCCCAACAACAGAATCATACCGACAGATATGAAATAGGTCTATCTATAATGAAAGACACTTGGGAAGAAAGTTTACAACGTATACACCGATGCTCATTAAATGCCAGACATACTTTGGTACAATTTAAAGTAATACATAGATTACACTACTCAAAAACCAAATTAAATAGAATTTTTCCTAACATTTCTTCTATTTGCGATAAATGTCAGAATTTAAAAGCCAACTTAACGCATAGTTTTGTAACATGCATAAAACTTAATAGTTATTGGGCTGATATATTTGGAATCATCTCTGTGGTTCTTAAAACTAAATTGGACCCTGATCTAAAGTTAATAATATTAGGAGTCCCTGACTCAAGCTTAATATTAACAGTAAGTCAAAGAAATTTTCTTGATTACTGTTTGATAATTGGAAAAAAATTAATATTAAAATTCTGGAAGGGAACATTATCCCCCACAATCAAAATGTGGACAGTGGAAATGTCGGAGACGTTGCATTTGGAGAGAATTAGGTTTGTCCTAATGGACAAATATGAACTTTTTGAACAAATATGGTCTCCATTCATTGATTACTTAAAGGGGTAGCTGAGCTCAGCACCGTAACTCAATAAGTACCCTGGTGTAGGATTATATGAAAAAAGTATTGGGATCTGTATACATGTCTCAAGAGATATTGTTATATGAAACTGTTCCATTCAATGTAAAGATTCTTTCATTTAATTTTGAATGATATAATAATAGTTTTTTTTTTTAATTTTTCTTGTTTATCTTTTCTTTTTAATTTTTATTTGTTATTATATAATCATTATTATTTAATCACAACGTCTTGATTATATCTTTTTTATTTTTTTTTTTTTTTAATTATATAATCATTATTATTCAATCACGTCTTGATTATTGATTTATACTTTTACTTTTTTTTTCACTCCCTTACCTTCCCAAAAAAATCAAAAACAGTTGATTTATCCGTAATATTTATCCCGTAATATTTGTACAACGTTTGTGATAAGTCTGATTTGTATTTGAAGTGCTGTTGTACCTTAGATAATATGCAATGCTTCTAATAAAAATATTAAACAAAAAAAATAATAAAACCGGCGGAACATCCTTTCATTGGCCCACCCTGCCGCCGCTAGGATGCTGTCGAGGGGCACGTCCATAGCCCTTGCTGCCGACGTTGATGCAGCCCTGGTGGAGTGAGATTTGCAAATGTCAGTATCTACTCCTGCAACTGCCAGTACCTCTTTTAGCCATCTGGAAATGGTTTGTGTTTTTTGGTGTGACTTTTTATGGCTGATTAGGACAGCTAACTCTGAGCCTCTGAGGCTCTGGTGACTGTAATATACTGGTGCAAGTGATCAACCACACATAGTCGAGGATCTTCGGGGTATGCCAAGAACTCAAGCCTGGGCCCTGGCACCCTGGCCCTGCTCCAGTATGTCCGTGATGCACACAGTGTCATATGTAATGTTGGATGCCCGATGTGGGAGACGTACTGCTTTTGTGTGCTGTCCCTCCAGGCCGCTGTAATTACATCCACCGTTTGATCAGCCAGTCTGAGTCCCAGGAAAGGTCTCCTCAGAATCTGCAAACTAACAAATTGATTCGGTCATGTAGCGGATGATGGCTCCCCGTTACCGGGTGTACCAGCAGCTCCCTGCTGTTGGGGACAACCATCAAAGGCTGTGTCATGATTCCCAGGACAAGTGGGAACCAAGATTGCGGAGGCCAATCTGGCACTACCAAAATGCCTGTGGCATTGTCTTGCTTTATTTTGACCAAGCATCAGTTGATAAGGCAAAAAGGAGGGAAAACATACAAGAACATTCCTCCCCAATGCAGTGTGAACGCATTGACTGCTACTGCCCCTGGGTCTCCCATGAGACATATTTGGGTAACTGGAGGCAAACAAATCAATATCCGGCGTGCCATATCGGGCAACAATGTTGATGAACACAACATGATTCAACATCCATTCCATGTTATCATTGAATTTCCATGATCTAGTGTCCGCCACCATATTATATCTACCTGGCAGGTAGATAGCCGCGACCCAAATGTTCCTTGCAATGCCAAAGGAGGTTTGCCAATTTATCACATGATACAGATTTTATTCCACCCATGTGATTGACATACGCCACTGCCGTGGTGTTGTCAATCTGTAGTTGAACATGCACATGATGCATACTGCTGCAATAAGCCTTTAAGCCATAGAGTGCTCCCAACAACTCTAAGTAGTTGATGCCATATTGCTGTAGGATTATGGACTCCTGCACATTCCATCTGCCCCCACAGCTGGTGCTGGTGTCTGTTGCCCCCCAGCCCAGGCCACTTGCATCAGTTTGTATTATTACCTATGGTGTGTCAACTTGAATTTTCTTAGAACAGTGATGTATATTGGTAGCCCACCAGTGTAATTCCACAATGGCATCTGGTGGTAAGTGCATATGTTCCCCGAATTTGCCTGCGTGAGATTTGAGGGCCCGTTCCTTTGCACGTTGTAAATTTTGGTAGTGCAAAGGTCCGAAGCGTACACCTGGAAAGGCTGCCACAAGCTTGCCAATTATGCTTGCTACTTGCCTGATTGTTGGCTGCCGGTTAGCAATTAGCTTATCAGCGTCCATCAAGTCTGACTGCTTGCCTCCTGGCAGAGTCACTGACATTTGAATTGAGTTGATTGTAAACCCTAGGTAATCAATTACCCTGATTGGAGTCAAGTTTGACTTAGCTGGATGGATTACAAATCCCAGCCTCTCAAACATGAGTTTGGTAGCTGAAACAGATGCTATTGCTGATTCCTTTGGGTTCCCAATGATTAGAATGTCATCCAAATAAGCCATCACAATGTGGTTCTGTGCTCGTAGCAGTCCCAGAACCGGTTTTAGTAATTTTGTAAAAAGTCTGGGAGCTGAAGTCAGCCAGTTTGGCAACGCCTTGAATTGCCACATCTGCCCCATCCAGTTAAATTTCAAATATCTGCTGTGTATTGGTATGGAGTAGTAAGCATCTTTTAGATCTATGCAAGCCATATAACATCCTTTGGAAACCAGCTGGATAGCTGTACCAAAGTTGTTCATTTTAAAATGTTTATATTGCTCATGGGTATTGAGTTCCGTCAAGTCTAGGATAATACGACTTCCACCATCCTTCTTTTGCTTGGGAAAAATGTTTGATAAAAATTGGTGTGATTCCTAGCAAGACCTCGGAATCACCCCTTTTGCATGTAAAGCCTGAATTTCAGCCTGTATCTCAAATCTTTCCTGTTGTGGAAACAGATATGTGCAATTTGGTAAATTTTGAGTGGGTGGTGACGAGCCAAGAAGGAACTCAATTTTAAACCCTTGTACACTGTGCAGTATGAATGGGTCTGCTGTAATCCAAATGCATTCATTAAAAAAATGTTTTAGCCTCCCCCCTACTTGTAAGTTAGAGGTGTGTAAATTGTCCCACAAGGGACTAGAACGTCTTACCTTGGGCGTTACTGCCTATGTGGTCCTGGCCTCCAGCCTCCCTCCTTGGGACTGCTGGACTCTGCCTCCTGTCCTTGAGCCCCTAGCTGGTTGCGCCTGGTGTGGAAGGTGGCATGGGGTGGCCTCGTAGTGATGAGCCCCTGGGTGGAGTTGAGGCTCGGCTCATGAGGCGGAGAGTCTTGGCCTCGTCATCCAGCTCTCGGACCTGCACAGCACCGCAAATTTCGGGTTGAGTGCCGGCCATATTGCGCTCTTGCGCAGACAGTTTATCTCGAACAGGGCATTTCAGAAGAGCCCCACGGCGTCCTACTGTGTCTCCGTTAGTGGCCCGCCATCGATGGACCTGGCAAAAGCCGTTACCACTGAGGCCAGTATTTTTAGAATTTTCTGGAGTTTAACCTCCTGGGCTCTTAGCCCTGGTCCAATATGGCCCCAGATGGCGTGGTTCGACGGCTGGCACACTGAGGGAAGCACAGATGACAGGTGTACTGCAGCGGCTGGTGGTCTCCTACATAACCGGGTCCTTTAGCTGGTGCGAGGCCAGGTAGTTTATGGTGGTGGCCAGCTCTTCATCCAGGGCCTCTCCGGTTGGGGTAGGTATGGCAAACTTAGACGCCAATAGAGACACTGTGGCCCCTTGCTCCCCAGGGTGTGCCTCCCTGCTCTGAGTCAGGATACTGCTGACTCCGTGTACTCCCCTCTACAGAGAGGGAACACATCGTAGCCCTGTGTAAGGTGCTGCAAGCGCGAGCTCCCGTGGAGACCCGGCCTGATACTCCTCCCTCCTCTGGAGCAGATCAGTCCGGAGGCACCTCTCCAACAGGTGCTCGATCTGGGAGAGGCGCCCGCAGACGCTTCCCATTGTGGGAGGTGATTCCTCCGGCCCGGACTCATCGGAGTCTATGGGTCCGGCAGATTTGTGGGTGGCTTTGCGCCCTGACGGGGCTGCCACGGTGCTTTCCTGTAGCACCAAGTCTGCTGCCGCTGGTTCCAACACCGGCGGCCTAGAAGGTGACTCGGACAGCCGTCCGCTACCTGCAGCACCGCGGTCGTCCGTAGCCGGCTTCGCAGCCGTCTCCGCACCTTCGACGTGGTAGGTTAAAAACAATGCTGTACTATCAATGTAGAGTCATAGTCATAGTATAGAGTCTTACAAGTCTCGTTGGCCCTTTGGTCCAACTTGCCCACACCGGCCAACATGTCCCATCTACACTATTCCCACCTGCCTAATAAATCTTTCTCCCCCTCACCTTAAATGCATGTTCTCAGGTTCCCAATTCTCCTAGTCTGGGCAAAAGACTCCGCGCGTCTAGCCAATCTATTCCTCTCATGATTTTGTGCACCTCTATAACATCACCCCTCATCCTCCTGCGCTCCAAGGAATAGAGTCCTAGCCTGCTCAACGTCACCCTATTCAGGCCCTCAAGTTCTGGGAACATCCTTATAAATCTTCTCTGCACCCTTTCCAGCTTAACATCATCTTTCCTATTACATGGTGCCCAAAACTGAACACAATGCTCCAAATGCAGCCCCACCAACATTTTATACAACTGCAACATGACCTTGTAATTTCTATACTCAATAGTCTGACTGACGGCATGCAAAGTCTTTATTAAAATTGGAAGCTGGCAAGGATTGGGCTAATAGTAGGGAGAAGGGGAGCCTGAGCGATCTCTGATCCCTAGATCTCAGCAAGAATTAATTGGTGTGTATACCCCATATGAAGTCAAAAACACTTTGAGTGAAGTGTGAGGTAACAACATTAAGATGTTGAAAATTACATTCAGTGTGAAATTACTCAATTCTCTAAGGGCAAAAGAATAGGGATCGTGTTGCAACATGTTTTGTATAATGGTTTAAGCTTCAGAATATGTGACCTGGTTCAGCTAGTGTAGCACAATATAAGCTGATAGACATAGCAAATGCTTGGTAAAAGAATCAGTGTGCAATATAACCCATTTTTCTGATGTTTATTACTTTTGTCTTTACCTCATATAAGAAAATATGAAATAGAAGTATCTGTTTAACAATTACCCCCTTGTGTTGGTTCTGCTATTCAACAAGATCAAATCTGATCATCGACTACAAAATCTTTTTACTGCAAATCTCCCTTGATTTCCTTAATATCCAGAACTCTATCAAACTCAGTATTCAATTCATTCAACAACCAAGTTTCCACAAACCTCCAAAGTAGAGAATATATCCACTGAGTGAAGAAATACATGTATCTGTTCGTTTTAGTAATAAAATGCTTAGCCAGAGGGAGCATACTCGCCAGATCTACCTTGTCACCTTCACCTTGAATCGTGTTGTCTTTCCCACCTTAATCTATGCTTGTGAGATATGGACTGTGTCCAGCAGATATGCCAGACAACCTAGTTGCCTCCGTATGACATGTGTGTGCAGAATACTTCAAGTAGCAAGACAAGATTCCAGAGATACAGATTCTGCCCCAGACAAACCTCCCCAGAATTTATACATTCCTGAAAGAATCGCAGATCTGGTGGGCAGACATGTCAGAATGATGTTTGATGACAGAATTCAAAGCAGCTACTTTATGCAGAACTAACTAAGGGCAAACAATCACTTGGTGGATGTTAAAAGAGATTCAGAGACTTTCTTAGAACATCCTTGAAAAGTTTCAACATTAACACACACTATGGAAAACAGCATTGAATCGTCCTGTTTGGCTTACCCACATAAAAAGCAGTGCCTGTTCATATGAGGAGGCTAGAATAAAGGCAAAGAGGAAAAGAGAATCCCAAAAATCATGTACCACTAATCTTATAACATCCCCACTCCTGTCACCTGTGTGGAAGGAATTTCCCATCCCTGATTGATATAATCAGCCATCTCCATACATATTAGACTTGAGACCAGATGTCATGGTTTTATTCGAGAATGGGTGGCAAACAACACTCTGTCAAAATGTCTAAGAATTTTGTATCTTCATGTGATCCTCCTGCACCTCTCCCAACTTCATTTAATTTAATTCAGTTATAATTTAATGAGCACTTTGCTTGTATTCTCTATCTTGACTCAAGGGAATAGAGTGCATTACATGAGGGACATTCTTTCTCCAGTCTTAGTGCACAGAGAATTGAGAGTCATCATTGTCGTCTGTCTGTCTGTCTTTAAAACTCTGATCTTGTGCTCTTCTGGTTTGCGCGTTTTTTCTATTTACGCAAAAACAGTACGTGATAGCGCTATGATTTTTCGTCAGCTCACTCACCGTTCTCCTGTGCTGCGAGTGCAACAGGTTTTGTTCCGATCGGTAGTATATTGTAAAAATGAGCGAGTTTTAAAAATTGTAAAAAAACGCGCATGTGTAAATCGATCTCCTCTCCTGCCAGTCAGCGCTGCGCGGATTAGTCTCTTCTCCTGTCACTCCCCGGGACGTTGCGCCCCTTCCTGAACTATCACGTCTTTACTGGAGCTGAGGATGGCCAGTGGAGGTCTCCAACTGGACACAATTTTTGGAGGGACCGGAAGCGGCCCGGCCCGGAGTCGGAGATGTCACCAAACGGAAAGCGGAGAGTCTGATCCCGGTAGAGCACCCGCTGTGAGTTCCAAACGCGCCGCCATCACAATGCCCCGCAGCTCCAGCCCCTTCCCCTCTTGTCCCCCTTGCTGGCTCCAACCCCCCTCCCCCATGATACCCCCCTCTCCCTCTTGGCTCTTACCCGTCTTTTCTCTGTGATCCCCCCCCCACACGACGGGGATCCGAGGCCTGGTTCTAAGGGCCCCGACGGCTGATGCTCCTCCGGGACACGCAAGAGGGAGAGGAGCGGCAACCTCAAGATCCTGGGGAGGGAGAGTGGGGGAGGAGAGGGGATAGAGGGAGAGGAGGGGAGTAGGGAGGGGAGAGGAGTTATGGAGGGAGGGAGGGAGGGAGTGACTGACGGTAGGCGAAAGGAGGGAGAGAGAGGTGAGGGAGGGATGGGGAGTAGAGGGGAAAGAAGAAGGAGGGTGAAGAGGAGGGGGATAGAATGCTCGGGATGAGGGGAAATGAGGTGTGCCTGTGCAGTTGGGGGCTATGGGAGAGTGGTGGAATATTGTGTTGAGGGACCAAGCCTCCTGTGTGACAGGGACCCAATGGGTCCCACTTAGTCCAGTAGCTTTCCAAAAAGGGCAACATGCACTATTTCAATCCATGAGACAGAAAAATGGGGTGTTGATATTTTCCTGCTAACTATTAGTTACTGTGCTTATTTCTCATAAATTCATGTATGATAATGCAAACATTGTTGAAGTTTTTAGTTTTCATGACAATGGTTATGATGAAAGTCCTTCATAATTTCAACGTGCTTATTAGAGAGCAACAGTGTTCCAGGAAACACTGTTCTACTGTAACAATGAAGAACAGATTTGTGTAATGTCTGCAATTTAAAAAGTATCTGGAAATTGACTTTGCCAAAGTATTGTGTTTATTTGGAATCATGAACAGTTACTTGGCTGCATACAATAAATATAGTGTCCTCAAACACAGCTCTGGGTAGTTTGTAGTTTCATCTGTATTAGCATAGAATTTTATCATTCTGTTATTTTACTGTTGCAGATTGCTTTTCTAATTACTGGTACCAATTTGTTGGATATTTGTCACAATATGCTTCATTAAGACATTAGCCATGTGTTTTATGGTGCCTGCAGTAGTAGAAGGGTTTTACTAAAAAATAATGTATCACGTTACAAAACAGTAACATTTCTCCCAGTATCAAAGCTTCAGTCTTTAATGGCAGGATCCTTTTGTTCACCTTGATTTGTGTGCTCTACGTGAGAAATGTATTTCTGGCCAATTGTGTTGCCTCCTACTCATTTTTCCCCCATTGCATTTGAATTCTCTTTGCTTAATGAAGACTAAATGCCTGAGATCAGAGATGGTATTCCGAGCTGGAATTAATTTTCAGGCTACTGCTGACTGACTAGAAAGATTTCTGCAAAAACTAGCCTAAATGATTTAGTTCAAGTTAATGGACAATGGCATTATCCAGTTTATTAATGCAGTAGAAATCAACATCTCGTAGTTAAGGCATGATATTGACAAGGGAACTTTGTTCCATTGTGTTTATGCTGGCAATCAAGTATCCATTGAGACCAATATCATTTTCCAGTGTTCCAGTGCTCGACTTATAGCCTTCCCTGCTCACCTAAATACAAATTGTTCTACCATTCAAATTGACTTGTGCAAAGATACTGTAAAGATACTACAAAGATACTATCTTTTCATATTTTCATATTTTTATCCGGTATAAAAAATAAACTTAAAGCTATTAAAAGGACATTTATTTTTGAAAATCCTGCAGGAGAAATATAGAAATAGCTTTATTATTATGAACCTGAAACTCGCCAGTCTTTAAACATCTTTTCCTCATTGACTCAATTGTTTTTATAACCCAATTTTCTATAATGCAAGGTAGACAAAAATGCTGGATAAACTCAGCGGGTGAGGCAACATCTATGGAGCGAAGGAAATAGGCAACGTTTCGGGCCGAAACTCTTCTTAGGAACACCACTATCTCATTATAGCAGAACTAGTTGTATCTAAATGTCAAGAAAATACCTGCCTCCACTAACCCCTCAGGCAGTCCATTTCAAATTTAAGCAAACCTCTGGGTGAGAAACAAATACTCATAAATCCCCTTGAAATCCCTTAATTTAAACCTATGCATGCTCTGCCTTTGCTGAGGGGAATGGTTTTTGGCTATTTATGCTCCAACCCTCATAATTTAATATACCTCAAATAAATCTCTCTTCAGCCTTCTCACAAAATGCAACCTATCCAATCTCTCATAATTAAAACTCTGATCTTGTTATCTTCCGGTTTGGCGGTCTTTCTATTTGCGCGAAAACGGTGTGCCTTGATTTTTTGCCAGTTCACTCACCGTTCCGATGGGCTGCGAGTGTGCCAAGTTTTGTTCCGATCCGTTGAATGCTGTAAAGGTTAGCGAGGTTTAAACATTTTAAAAACCGCGCGTGCACAGATCGATCTCTTCTCCTGCCAGTCGGCGCCGCGTGGATTAGTCTCTTCCCCTGTCACTCCCCAGGATGGTCCGCACTTTCCTGCGCTATCGCGTCTTTACTGGTGCTGACGGTGGCCGGCGGAGGTTTCTAACCGGATTTTCAGTGGATCCCGAAGCAGCCCAGACCAGCCCCGCCCTGCCCCGCCCCAAGCAGCAGGCCCGCCCCAAGCAGCAGCCCCGCCCCAAGCAGCAGCCCAACGTCGGAGACCCAACCCAGCCCCCTGCCCACACACACACACACCCATCACACACACCGCCCACACACACCGCCCACACACCCGCCCTGCCCACACTCCCTGCCCCCACAAACCCCCCCTTCTCCACAACCACCCCAACACCCCCCACAACCCCCCTCCCACAGCCCCCCACAACCCCCTCTGCCCCCACAAACCCACACATCCAGAATCCCCTGCCCCCACAACTGCCCCCACCCACAACTTCCCCGCCTCCACACCCACTCTGCCCCCACAACCAACCGCCACCACAACCCACCTGCCCCCACAACCACCCTGCCCGCACAACCACACCCCCCGTCCCCATAACCTCCCCCGCCCCTACCCCCGCCTGCGCTGAGAGGCCAGGTTGTGTGGGGAATATTGCGTTGTGGAATGGGTTGCTTTGGGGGACCAGGCCTCCCGTGTGACTGGGACCCGACAGGTCCCACATAGTCTAGTTGTAGCTAAAACGCTCCACAACAGGCAACATTCTGGTGAATCTCGCCTGCACCCCTTACAGTGCAACACACCCGTCTTATAATGTGGTGACTTTCTTATAATATTCCACCACTACCTGCATGCAACATTCTAGCTGTGGTCTAACTAATGATTTATATTGCTTTACCATAACCCCCTGTTCTTGTATTCCACATTCTGTGGCAATTTGCAAAGGAACTTGACTGCAGGATAGTTCTGAATACTGAACAGGATTTTGTTTATGAGAAATAAATTAGATACAGAATCATTATTAAAGTCATCTTTTGTTTTTCACAAAACCACAGGATGTTCAGGTTTAGATCTGCTTTTACACAGAACCAATAACCAATTCAATTTAAATAGTGCTAAAAGTTTATTACAAAACTGATCAAGCATTTGACAAAGCAGTGCCATTTCTCACCCCACTATTAATCACTTTGACATTGCAATTATTGTACTATTATAATCCAGCTGGTGTCTTTTATATCAAATCAGCACTTGACAGTTTTGAATGAAAGAAAAATATGATTTAGGTCTGTGTTTCATCATTGGCTTGGATTTTCCAGTCAACAGTGAAATAAAGAAGATTGTCATTGACCTGCTAGCTTTGTCACCAAAAAAGATTTAGTGATCTCTCTGATCAGAACTTTGCCTCATCCAATCTCAGTTTCTGTCAGACATCAGGTCAATAGGATCCCTGTCATCCGGCATCAATAAAAAAATTATGCAGCTAAATTGGAAGGATAAGCCAAACTTCTAACCAATATTTAAGGACTTTACTAAGTACAAAATAAAGTTTGGAACATATATTAAGATGAGTGCTGAAGTGTCTATAAGCATTTTTAAAAGACAAAATAACTAATTTATTGGATTTTGAAGTATCTTTCTCTGGGAATTATAGTTCTTTTTTTATTATTTTAAACAGCAAGATTATTTCTCATTGTTTTGATTATTCCATTCAGTTTTAAACAACAAGCAAGTGTATTGAACATTGTTTATGGCTTACAATGCAACTAAACATAGTTCATGCATCAAACTGTAGCATTTTCACTGTAAGATTAGATTAATTTGTAAATAATTATATTTTTCATTGATTTAATTTATTTCATTTAATTTAATTGGAGAAAGCTGCAAAACAGTGTTGTCTCTAGAGGAGAGCTGGATCACCAAGGGCATTGTCAAGATTTTCGCATGTTGCTCTCAATTTCACAGTGCACAATAGAATATCCGAGCCATGAAACTGTTCAATAGAGACAGAATTATTTTTTTCTTGCTGACTGTATCCCATTCTTGTCCTAAAATTGCAAAGCTAGATAATGGGGCATATTGTGAAGTATGGCGGCATTTAGATCTGATCCTAATTCTCAAACCAGAAAATGTCTTTTAATCTTACAATATTTGCTTCTCATCCAATTTTATCTACGAGTTGGAAAACCAATTATTCTCTGCTTAGTTCTACATTGGGTTCTGTGTCGATTTGTCACCAAATGGACAGGATGAGCAGGACAGGATGTTGGATGACTGAAAACTTCCTGAGCGAAATAATGAAATGTTAAAAGAGTTCTCTCTGCATTCCTGTCAGACAGGGTAGTCTTAACAGCATTATAGGCCCTTGGGCAAAGCTGTGCACTGGGGCCCCTACACTTCCAGTTTCTTTATGCCGAATCAAATATGTTGTTCTTCTCCGTTTTCATGTTCTACAATAACATTCTCCAATACATAGATTAGCATGGGGCCCCTATGCTCGTGGGGCCCCGGGCAACTGCCCAGCATGCCCATGCGTCAAGACGGCTTTGCTGTCAGATACTGGTATCCATCTGGTTGTTAATCCAGTATTAACATATCCAGCTCGTGTTCATCATGGTATTGATGCAAAGCAATATTTTCTCATCTGGTAACACTAACTTTACACTTTGAAGTGTACCCCCCCTGGTTACATGCTGGTCAGAGGGCATCCTAACATATGGCATCTCTGTGTGGCATCTCAGTTGCACGGAGGTGGAGAGGAGAGCTCTTCAGCGGGTCGTCCACAGAGTTCAGAAGATAATTGGGACACAGCTATCAGCCTTGGAGGGCATCTACAATACACGGTGCCTCAGGAAGGCCATCAGCCTTCACAAAGACTTCTCACACCCTTGTAATAGTCTGTTCGAACCTACCATCTGGCAGACGTTACAAGGCTTTCTACGCCTGCACCTCCAGACTTAGGAACAGCTTCATCCCCAGAGCTATAGCTGCTCTGAGCCGGCCCTGCTGAGTGCCCCCCCCCCCCCCCATGAACTGTCTCCCTTGGATGGTCACGTCGCACATCAATCCGGCGCAGACCTATTTGCACTTAATATTGTTTTAACTGTTTTTTAAAAAATCTTGTTTCTCTGGGTGTCTAAATTTTTAGCTAATTAAGTTATTACATCGGATGGAAGCTGCATACCAAATCTCATTGTACCTCTGTGCAATGACAATAAAATATATTATTATTATTATTATTATTATTATTATTATTATTATTATTATTTATAATTGTTCAATTGACATAAAAAATGCTGGCATTTATTGCCCATTTCTAATTGATCTTGAAACTAAGCAGATAGTTACGAGGCAAACACATTTGAAATCCCTTTTACTCATTCATTTATTGCAGCTATTAGTTAATAAACTGCTGTGGTAATGCAGTGAACAAAGGAATTTATATGAACACACAAATCTGTGTAATCCAGAAAAAAGTTGCAGAACATTGCCACTGTTTTTTTGACAAACCTAACACTGGTCCGAAAATCTAATTTATAAGGACCAGCATCAGAAACAGTGCTCTAAATTACAACATAAATACATGAAGTGCTATTTCTCAACATTTGTAGATCATGAATGAACTTACCAAGATCATGAAAAATTGTAGTATTAAAATTAGAAGGAAATACTCTATTGTAAAATACTCTATTAGTCTTTTTTTGATTTCAGACTTCAAAGGATAGAACATAAATTAATCAAAAGAAAACTCAGCATAATTAATATGCATTGTAAGAAAACAAGTGAAAAGTGAACATTTATCTTTGGTACACCCTCAATTTCTTTGAAAAGTATTTTCATCTCTCAGAAGAGATCTATCAAAAATTAAATTGGTCTCATCTAATATAGTAGGTGGTGATTTATTTTGGTACATAGTGAAGTGATAACGAGGACATTTTGCATTTTACAATCTAGATTATGAATGCTGACTAATATAGAGTAAATAAAATTTCAGAAAAGGTAAATCACTCTGGTTTCTGGAAATTCAAGCTTTCTTATTTCATTAAAATTGGATTTTGTTAGTTACCTCCAGTAAGACACTATACGTATGGAATATTGTCTAGAATCATTTACTTGAAACAGTAGTTCCATAGTAAAACAGGGTTATTTATCTTGAATAAAAGCTTTTTGGGTTGAAGGAGGAATAGATAATTTCAAAACAGTTCAAAAGGTGAATTGATTATATATACCAAATAATATTTTCCCACTAAAAATATTTTTTGTTTAGAGTGGTCATTTAAAATTCGAAAGTCCTTCAAGTATTTCAAGCCATTCGCCAACTATCCCAAATAGAATTCCTGTCGGAGATTCAAATCTCCAAATCATTCATATAAAAGTTTCTACATCAGAATATCAACTGTAATATTCTGAGTTTTGTTACATAGAAACATAGAAACATAGAAAGGAGGAGGAGGGGAAACATAGCAGGAGGAGGCCATTCGGCCCTTCGAGCCAGCACCGCCATTCATTCTGATCATGGCTGATCGTCCCCAATCAATAACCCGTGCCTGCCTTCTCCCCATATCCATTGATTCCACTAGCCTCTAGAGCTCTATCTAACTCTTTCTTAAATCCATCCAGTGACTTGGCCTCCACTGCCCTCTGTGGCAGGGAATTCCACAAATTCATAACTCTCTGGGTGAAAAAGTTTTTTCGCTCCTCAGTCTTAAATGGCTTCCCCTTTATTCTAAGACTGCAGTCCCAGGTTCTGGACTCGCCCAACATTGGGAACATTTTTCCTGCATCTAGCTTGTTCAGTCCTTTTATAATTTTATATGTTTCTATCAGATCCCCCCTCATCCTTCTAAACTCCAGTGAATACAAGCCTAGTCTTTTCAATCTTTCCTCATATGACAGTCCCGCCATCCCAGGGATCAATCTCGTGAACCTATGCTGCACTGCCTCAATCACAAGAATGTCCTTCCTCAAATTAGGAGACCAAAACTGGACACAATACTCCAGATGTGGTCTCACCAGAGCCCTATACCTATGCAGAAGAACCTCTTTACTCCTATACTGAAATCCTCTTGTTATGAAAGCCAACATTCATTAACTTGCTTCACTGTCTGCTGTACCTGCACGCCAACTTTCAGTGACTGGTGTACAAAGACACCCAGGTCTCGCTGCACCTCCCCCTTGCCTAACCTAACCCCATTGAGATAATAATCTGATCCCTTGTTTTTGCCACCAAAGTGGATAACCTCACATTTATCTATATTATACTGCATCTGCCACGCATCTGCCCACTCACTCAATCTGTCCAGGTCTCCCTGCAACCTCCTAACATCCTCTTCACAGTTCACACTGCCACACAGCTTTGTGTCATCCGCAAACTTGCTAGTGTTGCTCCTAATTCCCTCTTCCAAATCATTAATATATATGGTAAACAGTTGCAGCCCCAACACTGTGTCTAGCGGCACTCCACCCGCCACTGCCCGCCATTCTGAAAAGGACCCGTTCACTCCTACTCTTTGCTTCCTGTCTGCCAACCAATTTTCTATGAGAAAATCCACGGGAGCTCTGAGTTAAGTCTGCCTGTGCTTTGCCTCTCCTTTTCAACTGTTTTCCCCCTTTGACTCACTTCTAACTCTCCTCCCACTTGGGCTAGAGCCAATCAGTGCTTTCTCCTGCTTCTCTTTCTCTTACAGGATGTAGAGGGGAGGGTGGAGGGGAGGGGGGGAGGGGGATGTGGAGGGAGGGGAGGGGAGGGGGGAGGGGAGGGGAGGGGGGGAGAGGGGGTGGAGAGGGGGAGAGGAGGGGGAGGGGAGGGGGGGAGGGGGGACCAGGGAGGGGGCAGGGAGGTGGAGGGGGGGAGAGAGGGGGGGAGGAGGAGGGGGGGAAGGGGGAGGGGGTAGGGGGGAGAGGGGGGAGCGGGAAGAGGGGGAGGAGTCCTAGAACAGATCCCTGTGGATCTCCACTGGTTGCAGACCGCCAGCCTGAACATCATCTGTTCACCACAACCCTCTGTCTTCTATCAGTAAGCCAACAACGTCCACGGTCCTACAATCATCGATCACATTCGTCATCTCCTCAAACAGCTTGATTAGGTTAGTAAGACATTTTCTATTTATTTATCTCTCTCATTCTCTCTCTACTTCACAGGCTTATTTTTTTACCCATTAGCAGAATGCCAGATTATTAAGAATTTGGGTCACTTTAAAACTCAACGTATTATTTTGTGAAAGATTAATTTTAAAGGAATTAATTTAATTTCTTTGGGATTTACTTTAGAATTTCGAATTTGTGCATCACTTAAGTGAATAGATGATAATTAAAACTCTACAAGTCAGTCAGCATCTCTGGAGGACATGGATAGGCGATGTTTCAGGTTGGGACTCTTCTTCAGACCAGACCTGAAACATCGCCCATCCATGTCCTCCAGAGATGTTGCCTGACCTGGTGAGTTACTTTGTGCTCAGATGTTCAGATGAGCTAAACCTACTGCTCATTCATGTTGGCAGCGAGAAAGGTCAATACAAGATATGCCCAATGTTTAGGCATGTTGCCTCTGTACCATACTCACCTATTACTGAAATCTGACAATGTAAAAAGTTGAAAGTCCAGATTAATATATCAGAAATTATGAAATAAATCTAATTTAAGTTCTCAGAAGATGTAAGAATAAAACAGACAAGAAAATCCCCCTTTTCCTTTCAGATATTAGATTAGATTATCCTTTATTGTCATTCAGACCTTTCGGTCTGAACGAAATTTCGTTACCTTGCAGTCATAACATATAATAAAAAAATAAAACACACAATAAACACATTTAACATCCACCACAGTGAGTTCACCAGGCACCTCCTCACTGTGGTGGAAGGCAAAAGTCTTAGAGTCTCTGTCTTCTTTCCTCCTTGTTCTCCCTCTGCGCTGAGGAGATCCAGGCCTCCGATGTTGCCGTCCACCAGGCCCGCGGCCGAGCCTCCGAAGCCGGGCTGCCGTCACCGCCGTCGCCGGAATGCCGGAACACCGCCACAG
This sequence comes from Okamejei kenojei, assembly GCA_035221665.1. Classification (NCBI taxonomy): domain Eukaryota; kingdom Metazoa; phylum Chordata; class Chondrichthyes; order Rajiformes; family Rajidae; genus Okamejei; species Okamejei kenojei. The sequence goes on along the minus strand of CM069132.1, from coordinate 103,815,592 downwards.
GGCCTGCCGCTGGAACGCTGGAGCACCGCAGCCCCGAAGCCAGGTCGCCGCTGGAGCACCGCAGCCCCGAAAGCCAGGTCACCGCTGGAGCACCGCAGCCCCGAAAGCCAGGTCACCGCTGGAGCACCGCAGCCCCGAAGCCAGGTCGCCGCTGGAGCACCGCAGCCCCGAAAGCCAGGTCGCCGCTGGAGCACCGCAGCCCCGAAGCCAGGTCGCTGCTGGAGCACCGCAGCCCTGAAGCCAGGTCGCCGCTGGAGCACCGAAGCCGTGCAGCCGCTGCTGGAAGCTGGAAGGCCGCCATAGCTCCGAGGCCGCCAGCTCCACCAATAGGGCCTCAGCACAGACGGAGACTGTGACGGGAGATACGACAAGAAAAGTCGCATCCACCCGAAGGGAGAGACTAAAACCCTGTTTCTCCCACCCCCCCCCCCCCCCCCCCCCCACACACACACACACATACACAGCCTAATAAACCAAAATTATCACTAAAACAGACACAAAAAGACAAAAATAAAATTAAAAACCGACGGACTGCAGGTGAGCCGCTGCTGCCAGGCAGCGCCGCCACTTCCGGAATATCAGCATTCGGTTCATTAATTGCGTGAGTCTTCCTAATTAATTGATCTTCTATCCTTGGTGTTTGTCTGCCTTAGAGCAGACTTGTAAGATTTTGATATTGAGGGGTGCAACATAGGTTTACAAGGTTAATTCCAGGGATGGCGGGACTGTCATATACTGAGAGAATGGAGCAGCTGGGCTTGTACACTCTGGAGTTTAGAAGGATGAGTGGTGATCTCATTGAAACATATAAGATTGTTAAGGGCTTGGACACACTAGAGGCAGGAAACATGTTCCCGATGTTGGGGGAGTCCAGAACCAGGGGCCGCAGTTTAAGAATAAGGAGTAAGCCATTTAGAATGGAGACGAGGAAACACTTTTTCTCACAGAGAGTGGTGTGTCTGTGGAATTCTCTGCCTCAGAGGGCGGTGAAGGCAGGTTCTCTGGATGCTTTCAAGAAAGAGCTAGATAGGGCTCTTAAAAATAGCAGAGTCAGGGGATATGGGGAGAAGGCGGGAATGGGGTACTGATTGAGGATGATCAGCCATGATCACATTGAATGGCGGTGCTGTTGAAGGGCCAAATGGCCTTATCCTGCACCTATTTATTGTCTATCTTCCCCACCACTGATGTCAGGTTAACGGTCTATAATTCCCTGTTTTCTCTCTCCCGCCTTTCTTAAAAAGTGGGATAACATTAGCTCCAATCCACAGGAACTGATCCTGAATCTATAGAACATTGGAAAATGATCACCAATGTGTCCACAATTTCTAGAGCCACTCCCTTAAGTACCCTGGGATGCAGACCATCAGGCCCTGAGGATTTATCAGCCTTCAGTCCCATCAGTCTACCCAACACCATTTCCAGCCTAATATGGACTTCCTCCACCACCCCAGATCCTCTGGCCACCAGTACATCAAGAATATTGTTTGTGTCCTCCTTAGTGAAGACGGATCCAAAGTACCTGTTCAACTCAACTGCCATTTCCTTGTTCCCCATAATAAACACCTTTTTCAGTCTTCAAGGGTCCAACTTTGATCTTAACTAATTTTTTCCTCTTCCCATGCCTAAAGAAGCTTTTACTATCCTCCTTTATATTCTTGGCTAGCTTACCTTCATACCTCATCTTTTCTCTCTGTGTTGCCTTATTAGTTATCTTCTGTTGCTCTTTAAACATTAACCAATCCTCTTGCTTCCCGCTCATCTTTGCTACATTGTACTTCATCTGTTTTATTTTTATACTGTCCCTGACGTCCCTTGTCAGCCACGGTCGCCCCTTACTCCTCTTGGAATCTTTCCTTCTCTTTGGAATGAACTTATCCTGCACCTTCTGCATTATTCCCAGAAATACCTGCCATTGTTGTTCCACTGTCATCCCTGCTAGGGTATCATTCCAGTCAACTTTGGCCAGCTCCTCCCTCATGGCTCCATATTCCCCTTTGTTCAATTGTAACACTGTCACCTCCAATTTACCCTTCTCCCTCTCAAATTGTAGATTAAAACTTACCATATTCTGGTCACTACCTCCTAATGGCTCCTTAACCTCAAGTTCCCTTATTAAATCCCGTTCATTACACAACACTAAATCCAGAATTGCCTTCTCCCTAGTAGGCGCCAATACATGCTGCTCTAAGAATCCCAAAGTAACTGCTTTGGTTATTCGAGACAGTTTGGAGTTGAATCAATAGAACTTATTAAAGTCGTGCTGCCAGGATGGACAAGGTAATTTTGTTTGTTGCCTTTTTTCAATTTTACTTTTATAAGTTGTGATAGAAAATTTGCGTACACACAAGAAACAGCAGATGCTGGTTTACAAAAAAAAGACAGAAAGTGCTGGAGTAACTGAGCAGATCAAGCAGCAACTCGGGAGAACATGGATGGGTGATGTTTTGCGATGGGACCCTTCTTCAAACTGATTGTAATGGGGGGAAGAGGGCTGGCTGGAGCTGGAGGCAGGACAAAGCCGAGACAAAGTGATATGTGAATACAGGTGAGGGTTTTTTTATTAGCAGATGGTTGGACGAAGGGCAAAGATTAAAGGACAAAAAGTGTGAGATGAGATAAAGGTAGAAGATCAAATAATTAAGAAGTCTCATGGAATTCGCAAGGGGTATGTTGTATAAAATTTGGAAAATTTTGATGCAACATCACAGGAAGTTGATGAGACTGCACATGGACTACAGTGTACTGTATTATGTATCTATATTTAATGAAAGATGTATTTGAACAGTAGACAGTACAGAGAAGGTTCACTAGGTTGAATTCTGGAATGAAACGGTTGAGTAACAATGGCCCATATTGGCATTTAGAAATAGTGGTCTATTGAAACATATAGGATTCACAGGAGGATTAATATGGTGAATGTTGGGATGATGATCCCCTATTGGGATCTATATTCAGTCCATTTTAGACAGGTGTAAGGAGAAATTTCAAGGGTCATGGATCTTTGGGATTCTCTACGCCAGAGGTGGTGGAGTTATTGTATTTGTTCTAAGCAGAGAATGTTTAGTTTATTTTAGTTTAGTTTAACAATACAGCACGGAAACAGGTCCTTCGGCCCACTGAGTCTGCACTGACCAGCGGCCTCCAAACGTTAACACTATCCTACACACACAAGGGACAATTAACACATACCAAGCCAATTAACCTACAAACCTGTACATCTTTGGAGAGTAGGAGGAAACCGAAGACCTCGGAGAAAACCCACGCGTTCACGGGGAAAACGTACAAACTCCGTACAGACAGCACCCGTAGTCGGGATGGAACCTAGGTCTCCGACGCTGCAAGTTCTGTAAGGTAGCAACTCTACCATAACAACATTTTAAAGACATCTAGACAGGTACATGGATAGGAAAGGCCAAATGCATTGACTGAGAGAGGTTGGTGAAGGCATGTTAATCACAGCAAATCTGTTTGGAAGATGAATAAATAAGATGGAGATGACAGAGGATAGTGGAGATGAAAACATATTGGAACTGTGAAACATGGAATACTGAAGTTGCTGAAAATCTGAAATAAAAGAAAATGCATGAAATATCCAACAGGTTGTGTAGCATATGAGGTGAGAGAAAAAATGAATTAAAGCTACAGGATATAGTTGACCTTTCATCAATCCTGGAAGTTTTGATACAAACTGGTAAGGCTGGTTATCTGAAATTGAATTAGTTGAATCTCAGAGGTTGTGACATGCTTAGTTGGAATATGCTAGAAAGAATATGAGGCCAACTTTGTGGAGATGAGAGCAGGTGGAAATTGGCTGGAAAGATGATGAATCTTTTGAGTTCTGTAGGAGAGCAGGAAATAGCATCAATACAGTCATCCCATTAAAAGTCAGATATATCTTTGATTTGGAGGAAATGAGTAGAGATAAAGGAGAAGTTGCACATTGTGAATTCAGCAAAGTGAAAAAAAGATGGTGGTAAAGGAAGACTGGTTGGCTTCCATTCAAGCAAGATGTATTGGATGGATGTGTACAGGGAATGGACATCCATTGTGAAGATAAGCCAGCAGGGACCAGTAAGCTAGAAACTATCAAGGTGATGGAGGGCTTCGGAGGGGTTGCAGATATAAGTAGAAAGGAACTGGGCTGGAGCAGAATGATTAGAGTCATGGTGGGAATAAAGAAAATGTTCTGTGTGACAAGAACAAATTGAATAGGGTCTGTCAAGACAATCCTGCTTCTGGTTCTTTGCGAGTAAATGTGAGCTGTCCTTAGCTGGAGGCAATGGAGGAAAGACCTGCTGCTAAGACAAGGTCAATGATCTCATTCTCTGAGAGACAATGGTTTGATGTTCAGTGGTATAGTCATAGTTCAGGGAAACTTGAGGATATGTTGGAGAACTGGTAATCAGCTAAGTCAGCTGACCAAACAATGCCATCAACTTTGTCTAAGAAGGAACTGCAGATGCTGGACAAATCGAAGGTAGACAAAAATGCTGGAGAAACTCAGCGGGTGAGGCAGCATCTATGGAGCGAACGAAATAGGCAATGTTTCAGGTCCGAAGAAGGGTTTTGACCCGAAACGTTGCTTATTTCATCAACGTTGTTAACAGGTTTGATGGCATTGAGTGAGGTGCAGACAAGATTCAGAGGAATATGCACAGGCAATGTTAAAAGGTATGAACATGGTAAATGGAATTTAATATGCAAAAATGCAATGTTGTCAACTGATTGAGCAAAAAATAGAATGAATGTATTTTTAAACTGAGAGAAATTGAAAAATGTTAATTTTCATAGAGACCCGAGTGTCTTTGTACAAAAGTCACTGAAAGTTAACATTCAGGTCCAGCAAGTGTTTAGGAAAACAAATGATATGTTGGCCATTAGTACAAGGGAGCTAGGGAGAATGTTACTGCAACCAAAGTCCTAGACCCCCATTAGCCTCAGTACATAGCCTATCAATTGGCCAGAGAACTTTAATACAAGTTCATAATCTGCATTAATATTAGTCCCATTAACAATCAATTTTCAGATTCAAATCTACCAGACTCTTTAGATTCTGGAGTAGTTACTGAGGATTGGCGGGTAGCAAACGTAACCCCTCTTTTTAAGAAGGGAGGGAGAGAGAAAACAGGGAATTACAGACCAGTTAGTCTAACATCGGTAGTGGGGAAACTGCTAGAGTCAGTTATTAAAGATGGGATAGCAGCACATTTGGAAAGTGGTGAAATCATTGGACAAAGTCAGCATGGATTTACGAAAGGTAAATCATGTCTGACGAATCTTGTGAATTTTTCGAGAATGTAACTAGTAGCGTGGATAAGGGAGAACCAGAGGATGTGGTATATCTGGACTTCCAGAAGGCTTTCGACAAGGTCCCACATAAGAGATTAGTATACAAACTTAAAGCATACGGCATTAGGGGTTCAGTATTGATGTGGATAGAGAACTGGCTGGCAAACAGGAAGCAAAGAATAGGAGTAAACGGGTCCTTTTCACAATGGCAGGCAGTGACTAGTGGGCTCGGTGCTGGGACCCCAGCTATTTACAATATATATTAATGATCTGGATGAGGGAATTGAAGGCAATATCTCCAAGTTTGCGGATGACACTAAGCTGGGGGGCAGTGTTAACTGTGAGGAGGATGCTAGGAGACTGCAAGGTGACTTGGATAGGCTGGGTGAGTGGGCAAATGTTTGGCAGATGCAGTATAATGTGAATAAATGTGAGGTTATCCACTTTGGTGGGAAAAACAGGAAAGCAGACTATTATCTAAATGGTGGCCAATTAGGAAAAGGGGAGATGCAGCGAGACCTGGGTGTCATGGTACACCAGTCATTGAAAGTAGGCATGCAGGTGCGGCAGGCAGTGAAAAAAGCGAATGGTATGTTGGCATTCATAGCAAAAGGATTTGAGTATAGGAGCAGGGAGATTCTACCTCAGTTGTACAGGGTCTTGGTGAGACCACACCTGGAGTATTGCGTACAGTTTTGGTCTCCAAATCTGAGGAAGGACATTATTGCCATAGAGGGAGTGCAGAAAAGGTTCACCAGACTGATTCCTGGGATGCCAGGACTGTCTTATGAAGAAAGACTGGATAGACTTGGTTTATACTCTCTAGAATTTAGGAGATTGAGAGGGGATCTTATAGAAACTTACAAAATTCTTAAGGGGTTGGACAGGCTAGATGCAGGAAGATTGTTCCCGATGTTGGGGAAGTCCAGGACAAGGGGTCACAGTTTAAGGATAAGGCTTTAAGACCGAGATGAGGAAGACTTTTTTCACACAGAGAGTGGTGAGTCTCTGGAACTCTCTGCCACAGAGGGTAGTTGAGGCCAGTTCATTGGCTATATTTAAGAGGGAGTTAGATGTGGCCCTTGTGGCTAAGGGGATCAGAGGGTATGGAGAGAAGGCAGGTACGGGATACTGAGTTGGATGATCAGCCATGATCATATTGAATGGCGGTGCAGGCTCAAAGGGCCGAATGGCCTACTCCTGCACCTAATTTCTATGTTCTATGTTTCTATGTTTCTATTAAAACATATGCTACACAATAAATTTTCTAATCATGAAGTAACAACACTGTTGAAATTAAGGTTTAAGATTGTGGAAGAAGGCATTTGTTGATTTTTAAAAAGAGTCAAGAATGTTTAGTTGTCATATATACTGAAACGGAAAATGAAATTCTTACTTGGAGCAGCATAACAGGTCTGTAAGCACATTAGTCAGTAGATAAACATAATAACAAGCAAAACTAAATCACAAATAACCCCAATTTTAGTCCAAAAGTCCCAATTGCAACCAAGACAATTTGTAGTTCATAGTTTGATTGGTGTTGGTAGTGTTCAATAGCTTGATGGTTGTTGGGAAGATGTTCCTGTATGGTCTCCAGTTATTCATCTCTTGGCAGACGTTGGAGACTTTGGGATCAGAGGGGTATAAAATAACTTTAAAAAGATGTACAGATATTATTCCGTAGGCAAAAGACACAGAAAAGCAGCACCTTGCTCGCTGACCTATGTATAGGATTTGAGATGATACAAAGTTGGTTCCAAAAAGTATTCCTACCTTCATGGAACCATATCCACATTAATCCATAGAGCAATGCCAGAAAGGTTCAATGCTAGTCACTGCTGAGATGAAGCACAGGAAGGAAACAGAGAACTTAGTGACATAGTGTCATCATAACGACATCTCCCTCAATGTCAGCAGAACTAAGGGGCTAGTCATTGACTTTAGAAAGATGAGTGGATTACACAACTCCATCTGCATTAGGTGTTGTGGAGATGGTTGAGCGCTCCAAGTTCCTAGGTATAACCAACAATTTGTCCTGGTCTAACCACAGAAAGCACATCAACCCCCACTTCTTCAGAAGACTAAAGAAATGTTGCACGTGTCCAATGACTCTTACCAATTTCTACAGATATGCATTTGCTTGGTATGACATCTGGTCTATCCCTATCCGTGAAAATCAAGGACAACTTATACCCTGGCCTCTCGTGTCTCAAACCTCGCCAGGTTAAAAGTTACAAAAGTTTGAATGCACATTCACACAGGTTCAAGAATAATGTCTTCCCTGCTGTTATGAGAGTTTAGAATTGACTTCCCATAAATTAAGGATGAATTCCTGATCTCCTTAACGTTGATCAAGATGTTGCAGGACTAGCATTTTTTTTTATCTGCACTTTTTCTGTAGCCATAACATTGTATTCTACACACTTGTTTCACTTTTGTATTACCTGTTGTACACACCTATATGGTATGATTATACTTATGTATGCTATGATTCACTTGGATAACATGCATATCAATTTTTTCCACTGTATCTCCGTACACATGACAAAAAATAAATCAAAACCATTAATAATAAAGCAATACCAGTACTGCCTGTGTGGTCCCATGCTGTAGAAGATATCCCTGCGGCATATGTCTAGGCTGCATATCCAGCCTTTGTTGACCCTGACTTTCAAAACTATTTCCTGAAGGTTTTGCCAAGAAAATTCCAATCATACAATCAGTTAGTGACATTTTTCTTCCTGCTTCACTTTCCCCTACATTACTGCCATGTAAAGCAATGTATAATATGATTGAAAAATAATCTTCCATTTCCAGCTCAGCAACCACTAAAACCAAATGTTCCTTTATAGATTGGCTGTGCATCTATTTAAGGATGGATATTTAAGGCAAGACACCTCATAAGCTCTTCATCTCCTCCATGACTTCCGTTTTCCAGGCCCCCATTCCCTCATCTTCATCAGTCACTCTACACCTCCATCCCCCACCAGGAGGGTCTTAAAGCCCTCCATTTCTTCCTCGACCGCAGAACCAAACAATACCTGTCTACCGATATTCTCCTCCGCCTAGCCGAGCAGGTCCTTACCCTCAACAACTTTTCATTTGACTCCTCCTATTTTCTCCAAATCCAAGGCATAGCTATGGGCACACGCATGGGCCCTAGCTATGCCTGCCTCTTTGGAGGGTATGTCGAACAATCCTTGTTTGAAACGTACCGTGGCACTATCCCCGAACTCTATCTCTGCTACATCAATGACTGCATTGGTGCTACCTCCTGCACCCATGCAGAACTCACTGACTTCATCCATTTCACCACTAACTTCCATCCGGCACTCAAATTCACCTGGACCATTTCCGACATCTCCCTATCATTTCTAGACCTCACTATCTCCATCGCAGGTAAAAGATCACTGACCGACATCTACTACAAACCCACTAACTCTCATGGCTATCTGGACTACACTTCTTCCTGTAAGGACTGTATCCCCTACTCCCAATTCCTCCGTCTACGCCGCATCTGCACCCAGGATGAGGTGTTCCACACCAGGGCATCGGAGATGTCCTCATTCTTTAGGGAACGGGGGATCCTCTCTTCGACTATCGATGAGGCTCCCACCAGGGTCTCCTCTATACCCCATAGCTCTGCTCTCACTCCCCATCCCCCCACTCATTACAAGGGCAGAGTCCGCCTTGTCTTCACCTTCTACCCTACCAGCCGTCACATACAACAGATAATCCTCCGGCATTTTCGCCACCTCCAACGGGATCCCACCACTGGCCACATCTTCCCATCTCCTCCCCTTTCGGCTTTCCACAGAGACCGCTCCCTCTGTAACTCCCTGGTCAATTCGTCCCTTCCCACCCAAACCACCCTCTCCCCTGGTACTTTCCCTTGCAACCGCAGGAAATGCCACACTTGTCATTTTACCTCCCCCCTTGACTCCATTCAAGGACCCAAGCAGTCTTTCCAGTGTGCCCAGAGGTTCACCTGCACCTCCTCCAACCTCATCTATTGCATCCGCTGCCCTAGGTGTCAGCTGCTCTACATCGGTGAGACAAAGCGTAGGCTTGGTGATCGCTTCGTTCAACACCTGCACTCAGTTTGCAATTTAAAAAAAAAAATTTCAAAACCGACTTTATTCAAATGATAAATATATACAATACATGAACCTTGCAGAAAATCCATCCGACATTTTCGGAGGCTATACAAATTGATCAATACAGTTTATACATTTCTTTTCCCCAAATTTCACAAATGTGTCCCCCACCCGTGCCCCTCATGTGGCCCACTGGCGTGGCACTCAGTTTGCAATAGGCAACCTGATCTCCCGGTGGCTCAGCACTTTAACTCCCACTCCCAGTCCGAATCCGACCTTTCTATCCTGGACCTCCTCCATGGCCAGAGTGAATCCCACCGTAAATTGGAGGAGCAGCACCTCATATTTTGCTTGGGTAGTTTACACCCCAGCAGTATGAACATTGACCTCCAATTTCAGGTAGTTCTTGCTTTCTCCCTCTTTCCCCTCCCCTTCCCAGCTCTCCCACAACCCACTGTCTCTGCCTCTTCCTTTCTTCTTCCCGCCCCCCCCCCCCACCCCCACATCAGTCTGAAGATGGGTCTCGACCCGAAACGTGGAAACACCTATTTCCTTTGCTCCATTGATGCTGCCTCACCTGCTGAGATTTTCCTGTTTAATTGTTTAGCATTTTTGTCGATTTTATACCTTCAGAAAAATGATTTTTCTTTTTTTCCAGCATCTGCAGCTCCTTCTTAAATATTTAAGGATGGAAGTGTGTTGGGAAAGATTTTGCATCATGTTATTAAATGTATCTGTAGTCCCTACTCAGTCCTGCTGTCTGTGTTATTATCACTGTTGTGTATTCCCGGCGGCCGTCAAAGTCACCCAGCTCCATAGAGTCTGATTTCTGAAAAATGGTTCTCAAGCTGTGATGTCCATGTTCAGAATTTTGATAGGGAAATATATAATATACTGTCATATCAATAGATGCCGCCGCGCTGAAATAACTCAAAACACAGGACGGAGATGTATTTTAACATTTTGCAAACTTGGTAACTATTTGCCATAAACTCTTACACACTTGATCATAAACTTAGTCTCGTAACATTTCGTGTCAATGCACAGTAAGGCAATAGACCCAGCAACTTAAATCTTTGTTTTACTGCAAGTTAATTCAATAGGCTATTCTACTTTTTAAAAAAAATGAAAATACATTTGCAGTATAAACTAATTAAGGGAACAAGCCTATGAACTTAACAATAATTATGAATAAATGCATTTGTGTAATACTCCTTCATAGTTTAACTTCAACTTAGTTAAACCATTATGTTGTATGCGTTTATTTCTTATTGTGGGGAATGTTGCAAGGTTTATATCTACATTATGTTTTTGAACCAATCTTTGAAGAAATAGGAGCCCCAAAAGGTTGCCAGTAAAATGTAATTGGTGCAAACCTAACGTCCTTAATTGATTTATGCAAATAGTGATTTGAAAGAGTTTAGTCATTATTTTACATATTTTTCCAGGCATTAATAAAAATATGGCATTCAGTCAGGTATCATACAAGAATTAAAAAGAAGGAAATAACCAGGTTCTATTAGCTGTGCAAACATCAGACAATGAGGCCATGTTACTTTTCAGATTCAATTTCTTATTTATGATTCATATAATTAATTTTAATGACATTTAGATTAAATTGTTAGTAGATTAGTTATTTAGAGACCTGGACAAATGATACAGAGGTGTGACTTCAAATTTTACTATTGTAACTGAGGAAACAAAATTAGATTAATTCAATAAACGAATCATTAAACTACACGATTATTGCAAAAAACAAACTGGTTCATTAATGTCTTTCAGGGACGGAAATCTGCTTTTCTTACTCAGTTGACACGTGCCTCCAGATAATCAGGGAAATGGCTGCTTTGTAACAAGGTGTCCGAAGAACTCTGAAATGAAATAACTGCTCAGTTGTGTCAAATTGCAATGACATGTCATTACAAGGAAACTGCACAAATCACCTTATCTTTATGTAAAATCTGGAATAGCCAACCTAGTTGACCCTACAAAGTCCTTCCAACATGCATTTAGAGATATGTGCCTAAATTAGGAAAACCATTCTCTGAGGAGTCAATTGGCAACCTGATATAACTATATTCACATATTCAATGATATATTTCAGGTAATGACATAGACTTTCACAAAAATATGTAAAAATTGGGAGCAGGAGATGCCATTTGGTCTTTTCATGACTGACCTTCTCCCTCGCCCATAATTCCTTCATGAAAAACACATTAGAAAAAAATCAGTGACTGAACCTACACAACAACCCAGAGAGGTAGAGAATTCAAAAAATCACCATATTGTGCATGAAGACATTTCTTCCCATCTGTTATACAAGAATTTTGCCCAAACAGTCTGTGACCCATAGTGCTATGTTTATAACCCATAGCACTATGTTTAAAGCCCATAAAGCCAACAAGGGCTTTGTTTAAATTCCCTCGCGCTAAGCTCACAGTGCTGTTTAAACATTTGCACGCCAAACTGGCAACGCCGCGTATTATCTTTACGCGCCAAGTCTGTAGCGCGATGTGTATTACTTTGCGCGCCAAATTTGTAGCACTGTGTTTAGGTATGTTACAATACTTACCTTTAGCGGCGCTGCAGTTCTGTCACTGCCCGTGTGCGCGACTTTGGTGCCTTTGAGAGGGGGGCGGGTTTAAAATGCGGTATTTCGGTAGCCCATTCAAATCGATGTTGAACAGGCTATTTAGTTGATGAAGAAAAATCTCATCGACTGCCGTTCTCTGAAGTGATTTTAAACTGCGCCTGGTAATTTAATTGCTGTAGTAATTTAAAAATCATCTTCTAAAGCCGTCAACGGCGACAACGGGACGGACCTCGCGTAGGGGACAAGGCAAGGTTCACAGTTTATTTTTTCAATAAAAAGTGCTTCTTAGGATACCTTTAATCAAAATTTCATGTTGCGAGAAGGTGATTTATTCCCAATACGAACCGGCAGTATTTTTCCTGCCGATGTAGGGTTTAAATTCACCGCAACCGCAACGTTCCAATCGATCGTGTTCCAGAAAATCCCACTCGCAAGATGATATAAATGGCCATTAATTTACAGGAATTAAACACTAAATTCCTTCAATTTGGCCTATAAATGAATGACAATGAGATTTAAAAATCATGTTATATTGTGAATTCTTGTGTGAATGTTATTTGGACACTTAGGCTATTTAAAAATGTTCATCTTTTCTTAAGAAATTGATAGATGTTTAGATCTAATAATTGAATTTTGTAATTAGCTACAATTGGGTAACTAATTAATTATATGCTTTAATTTCAGGTCATCCAAGAAAGATTGTTTCATATTTGCTTCAGAATACTTCAATCTATAATAACTGAAAATTTCTTTCAGCTCTCTTAATTTTTAAGAAAGTTATGGGTTTTTGACTGTCCTCGATCACAACTTTTGTCTCAAGTCAATGGAAAGCAATGGGGAACAAGATGCTAATTTCAGAGTATGAAAATGGCCATAACATTTTTAATACTGAAGATATGCAAGTGAATTAGGTGTCAAATTAAACTTCTTTTTATGCTTTATCTGATGGGATAAATTGCAAAATCTCAAAATGTTGTAACATTGCTACTGTGTGCATTGCTTTGCGCGCCAAGTCTGTAGTGCTATGTGTATTGCTTTACATGCCAGTCTGCAGCTGTTAGCACTTTGTTTCCAAAGGGGGGGGGGGGAGGCTTTGCTCAGATGCAGTCCCCTGCCATTGGTTGCAGTTTGAATTTGGAAGCAGCGTTATTGGCCAGGACTTATATTTCAAGAACTAATTTCTGCTTGTATAAGGTAGTACTTGACGAGAGGGCTGGGTTGCGATCAACGTCGTGGATGGAGGTCAAGAGAGAGGGAGGTGTGCTGCTGTAAAACAGGCCCCCGCGCATACTAAGATAAGTATTGTTTTTGTTCCCTCTCGTGCCAATAAAAGTGATTTGAAACTTAAAAAAACGAGTGTGCTTTTTTCTATTCTACTGGTCAGATCCTTGAACCTGTTTCCTTGGAACACCATCTCAGTGCGAGAATGTGATCCTTAGTTCTGGACTCCTTAGCTTGGCGAAATATTCTCTCTACAACCAGTCTGTCGAGCCCTGGAACAATTTTACTTCGGAGTCACGTGAGTGACTACGTGAAGAAGCCCCGCCTGGCGCTAGAACGGCATAACGTCGACGCTGACGGCAGAAGCAAGAGCTGCAGAGCGCAGCTCCTCGCAGCGGCCGGAACGGACCCGCAGGTAAGTGCAAGGGAAATAGGGGACGTTCTAAAAAAGACGTTACGCTGGTAGAACCAGCAAAAGTGAAAGTAAAATTCAAAATCAGAGTCACGCTGGCGTACTAATTTAGCCAGATAATAAAAATGAAAAATGGAGAAGTCTCAAAGGAAAATTTCGCGGGTAAAAAGATCGTCCAGGGGAGAAGCCAAAGAGTCGGGACAAGAGATTAGTGCGGATCCGGTTCCGATACCGGTGGCCGCTGATTCACCCGTTAGTGAGACTATAATTTCTCCAGAAATGCAAACCATGGAGGAAAATGTTCTTAGAAAAAGTAAAAAGAAATCCGTGAGGCCCGTGGTTTCTGATGATGACTCTGATAATGAAAGTCCTCTGGATAATAAAGCTATATGGCTTAAAATGGAACATATGGAGAGAGTGCTCCAAAATATTATGAGACAAGGGTCACAGTACCCAGAAATTTCCCAAAATGACCCTGAGGGGTTTGAATATCCAGAATATGGCTATGTGCCAAATTGGGAATTTGAAACACCAGACCCAGGATTAAGGTAAGAGGAAGTCTCATTGGATATAATTCCAGGTGTATCAGGGCTGCAAAAATAAGACCCTGCAAGTGGTGATGTGGATTATGAGTGCACACCACAAATAAAAAAGAAGAGGCCAGATGTGCCTGATATGGCAAAAGATTTTGCTATACCTGAAGGAAGTGGTGAGGCTATGGAAGAAAACCTAGCTGCCAGTATTAATTATATGGTATCTCACCAACTTCAAGATTATGTGATGGTTGAAACAGCAGAATTATATAAAACACTGGAAAATTGCACCTCATTGAAGGTACCTATGGTTAATCTGTCTATATGGACACCTATGACTCCAGGCATGAGAGGACAAGAAATAAGATTTCAAAGAATCCTCAAACTGATTTCAGCTGCCATTACTGCTTTTGGAAGGCAAATGGAAGGGTCGGAAATGGTTAAAATCCAAAAAGATACTTTGGGCTTATTGTGCAATTCCTTTTATGAAATTAATTGTATGAGGAAAATTGCGATTCGGCCCATATTTTATCCAAGGTTTGCAGGTCTGTGTCGATCAAGTGGTGTTCAAGCTCCTGGTTATCTATTTGGAGAGAACCTGCCTAAACAAATAAGAGAAATGGATGAAGAGGCTAAATCTATTAGCCACATGAGACCTTTCGTTTTTGGACAAAAAAGGTATTTTTCGTCAAGGAGGGGATTTGATTTTGGAAACAGAGGCAGGAATATGATAAGAAAATATTACCATCCGACACAACCTAATGTTCACCCGTATACGGGGAGAAGGAGACCACCACGTTCATATGGAGAGGTACAAAAAATTTATTCTATTCTTAAAGAAACTGTGGACAAATCTCCAGTTGGAGGGAGATTACAAATGTTTTATGATGAATGGCTTGCCATCACATCTGATCGGTTTATTTTACAAACAGTTTCAGGAGCTACTATAACATTTAAAGAAGGTGTTAACTCTCCGGTACAAAATTGCTTATGGTTTCATGTTTTCTGCTATTATTAATGTGGAAATTGACAAATTGTTTAAAAAAGGTGTTACATAGAAACATAGAAATTAGGTGCAGGAGTAGGCCATTCGGCCCTTCGAGCCTGCACCGCCATTCAATATGATCATGGCTGATCATCCAACTCAGTATCCCGTCTGCCTTCTCCATACCCTCTGATCCCCTTAGCCACAAGGGCCACATCCAACTCACTCTTAAATATAGCCAATGAACTGGCCTCAACTACCCTCTGTGGCAGAGAGTTCCAGAGACTCACCACTTTCTGTGTGAAAAAAGTCTTTCTCATCTCGGTCTTAAAGGATTTCCCCCTTATCCTTAAGCTGTGACCCCTTGTCCTGGACTTCCCCAACATCGGGAACAATCTTCCTGCATCTAGCCTGTCCAACCCCTTAAGAATTTTGTAAGTTTCTATAAGATCCCCTCTCAATCTCCTAAATTCCAGAGAGTATAAACCGAGTCTATAGTCTTTCTTCATAAGACAGTCCTGACATCCCAGGAATCAGTCTGGTGAACCTTCTCTGCACTCCCTCTATGGCAATAATGTCCTTCCTCAGATTTGGAGACCAAAACTGCACGCAATACTCCAGGTGTGGTCTTGTACAACTGAAGTAGAACCTCCCTGTGTACTAATCCTTTTGCTATGAAAGCTAACATACCATTCGCTTTTTTCATTGCCTGCTGCACCTGCATGCCTACTTTCAATGACTGGTGTACCATGACACCCAGGTCTCGCTGCATCTCCCCTTTTCCTAATGGTGCTTTCTGTTTTTGCCACCAAAGTGGATAACCTCACATTTATCCACATTATACTGCATCTGCCAAACATTTGCCCACTCAACCCAGCATCCAAGTCAGAGTCTCCTAGCATCCTCCTCACAGCGAACACTGCCCCCCAGCTTAGTGTCATCCGCAAACTTGGAGATATTGCCTTCAATTCCCTCATCCAGATCATTAATATATATTGTAAACAGCTGGGGTCCCAGCACTGAGCCTGCGGTACCCCACTAGTTACTGCCTGCCATTGTGAAAAGGACCCGTTTACTCCTACTCTTTGCTTCCTATGTTATTGAAAAGGTGTTGAACATAAACATCAATTTGTGTCAAATATTTTTCCAGGAAGTAAAAAAGATGGTGGTTGCAGAATTATTCTGGACCTTACAAACTTTAATACATTTGTCGAGTATAAACATTTTAAGATGGAAACGTTCAACACTACAAGACATTTGATATCAGCAGGTTGTTATATGGCTACAATTGATTTAAAGGATGCGTACTATTCAGTACCAATACATCAATTTTTTCGAAGGTATTTAAAATTTAATTGGCTGGGACAGCTGTGGTAATTTAAAGCTTTACCAAATGGGTTAAGTTCAGCTCCCAGGCTCTTCACAAAGCTGTTGAAACCAGCTTTAGCACAATTAAGAGCACAAAAGCACATCATTATGGCTTATCTGGATGACATTTTAATTATCAGTAGTAATCAGGAATCGCTGGAAAATCAGTTTCAGCAACTAAAACTTTATTTGAGAAGTTAGGTTTCTTGATTCATCCAATTAAGTCCCAGCTGCAGCCAGCACAGTCAATTAACTATCTGGGGTTTGTGATTAACTCAGTTACTATAGTAACTTGCCAACATATAAGATTGATGATATTTTAATGTCTGTAGGGGTCTCATTCACAAACCTTATCCCTCCATCCGGGAAGTAGCAAAGGTTATTGGTAAACTAGTAGCAGCATTTCCTGCCGTAGAATTTGGTCCATTACATTACCAAAACCTTCAAAGGGACAAAATAAGAGCTCTAAAAAAGCAAGCAGGCCATTTTGATAGGCCTATGCAATTAACAAAAGAAGCTTTATTGGAATTGCAATGGTGGGTTGAAAATGTCCCACAACCTGCTAAAAACATTTTAATACAACAGCCTGAAGTATTTTTACAAACAGATGCTAGTGCTCTCGGATGGGGGGTGACAGATTAATTTACCAGTTGTGGGGGCAGATGGACTATCCAAGAGGAAATGTTTCTCCAAACATATGGTATTAACTATTTAGAGTTATTGGGGGTGTTTTATGGATTAAAAGCCTATTGTTCTACAAAAAAGAATCTGCATGTACTGATACAATTAGACAATAAAACAGCTGTTGCATATATTAATCACATGGGTGGAGTCAGATCGGTATCATGTGATTGTCTGGTCAATGAAATATGGCAGTGGTGTATTAAGCACCAAATTTGTATTTCGGCAAATTATATCCCAGGTAAAGACAATGTGGTGGCAGACAATAGATCAAGGGTGTTTAAAGACAACACAGAATGGATGTTGAACCCAATAATTTTCAGTAAAATTGTGATTCAATATGGGTTACCAGACATTGGTCTGTTTGCATCAAGATTAAATCATCAATTGCCTAAGTATGTGTCTTGGGAACCAGATCCAGATGCAGTAGCAGTAGATGCTTTTTCACTACATTGGGGGAATATGTTCTTTTATGCTTTCCCTCCATTTGCTCTGGTTCAGCAATGTCTGAAGAAAATAGAACAAGATTCTGCCACAGGATTATTGGTGATTCCAAATTGGCCGACACAACCATGGTTCCCATTGATGCTAAACATGATTAAAGAACCATATATGTCAATTCCTAGCAGCAGTGATTTGTTAATAAAACCGGTAACCAAAGAAATTCATCCATTACATGCTTATATGAATTTGTTAATCTGCAGGTTTTGACCAGACCACTACAAGAGCTTGGATTGTCGGATAGAACTATGGATGTTATAGTCGCATCATGGCGAGATAGCACTAAGAGACAATATATGACACATATAAAGAAATGGGAAAATTTTTGTAGACAATCAAATATATCTTATCATACTGTGAACATTGCAAACATATTGGAGTTCCTTGCCGAGTTGCATTTTGAGCAGCACTTAAGTTATAGTGCCATTAATAGTGTACGTAGTGCTTTATCATTTTATTTAGGACAAATTTCTGACCAGAAATCAATTGGATCACATCCATTAATATCCAGATTTATGAAAGGAATCTTTAACAAAAATCCACCCAAACCTAGATATACAGAAATTTGGGATGTCAGCATTGTACTTACTTTACTTAGGCAATGGACTCCAATCGAAGTTTTATCATTGGAAAGGTTAACATTTAAATTAGTAATGTTAATGGCATTGGTTTCAGCACAAAGGGTGCAAACGTTACAAATGCTACGTTTAGACTGTTTGCTTGTGGCTGCAGATAACATTGTGTTTTACGTGACTCCGAAGTAAAATAGTAAGATTAAACGAGAACTTACCAGTTCGAAGTTTGATCGTTATTTTATGATGAGTAACAATGAGGGATTACGTGCCCTCCACTCCCCACCCTCATAAAATAAATGATCATCTGGTAGTTCTAAATCTATGATGAGCCTTACTATCTTACTCCGGCTATTATGTTCTGTGTTTTTCATGCCGCTGCTTTGAAGTATGCCGTTCTAGCACCAGGCAGGGCTCCTTCACGTAATCCCTCATCGTTACTCCTCATAAAATAACGATCAAACTTCGAACTGGTAAGTTCTCATTTAATCTTACTATTTTTGTTACTTTCCATTGGATCTCCTCCCATTCTTCCAAGCTCAGGAAAATACAGCGAGTGTGGACTTAATGTCTTCTCATACTGTATCTCAAAACCCACGATCCTAGGAATCAATTTGGTTAATCTTTACTGTACTCTCTCTTACTAAGCACATCCGTTTTTAGGAAAGCATACACAATACTCCTTGTGTGGTCTTGCCAAGAACCTATCGTTGGTCCTCGTGTGGTTAAAGCAGCTTCTCATAAATGTGTTTTTAATTTGTTCTGTTTTGGGATCTGGGTGATGCTAGTTAGATCAGTATTTATTGCCATATTACTTGCTCTTGATGATGGTGAGCTGCCTTTTTGAACCAATGCAGCCCTTAGGGTGAGGGCATTCCTACAGTGCTGTTCAACAGGAAGTTAGATCCCATGACTATGAAGGACTAGCAATTTCAAATCAAGAAGAACATGCAACATGGAGGGGATCTGCAAGCTGTAGTGTCCCCATGCACCTGTTCCCTTTGTCCTTCTGGGTGATAGAGGTTGCAAGTTTGGGGAGTGCTGAGTAAAAAACAGACAGCTGAAGGAACTCAATGGGTCAGGCAGCATCTGTGGAGGGTAATGATCATACGATGTTTCAGATCAGAACACTTCTTCAAATCTAAAGAAAAGAGCAGGAGAGCAGTAGGAATCACATACAGTAAGTGTAGCAGTGGGAGTCTCATAACTTCCATCAGAGAGAGGAGAACCGCTTCAAAGGGGCAATACTTCACAGTGGATCAGTAAATTGGACACCAGAGACTACAAATGGTGGAAACTTGAGCAAAAAACCAATAGCTTGAGGAACTCAGCAGGTCTGAAGCGAAATGGATGGATAATGTTTTGTCTGGAATCTTCTGATGGTAAATGGTGTTGGAGTAGCCTAAGCAACTGACTACAGTTTTCTGCATTGGTGGTGGAGGGAATACATGTTTAGGATGGTTGATGGGGTGCCAATAAAGCAGACTGTTTAAAAAAAATCTGGATTGTGTTAAGCTTTTTGTGAGTTGTTGGAGCTGCATTTATCCAGGCAGTTAGGGAGTACTGAGGCTCAAATTGGGCATCGGTGAGGAGGTGGTTATTGGTGAGCAAGTGCCCACCGATACCAGTGCCAAATGATACCTTTCATCCTTTGCTGGTGATTGAAAATAGAAATGGATTTTTGAAAAAAGCACCAACGTATAAAAATTAATGGGAAGATGTCCTGGGAGAGTGCCTGTGGCTTTATGGAGCAAGATTTTCTCTTTCTCAAAATTACAACATTTATGTTTTCACTTCTGTCACTCTGTCCCGCTTTTCCGTCAGGTTGCCAGATAAAACTACTGTTGCTTGTGTTCCGATATTACAATTCAAAGATAGGTCATTCATCTTTGGATCTCCTCAACATCATTTTCCAAGTTAACCGAGTCTTAGAACATAAAACATACGGCACAGGAACAGGACCTTCGGCCCACAAAGTTTGTGCTGAACATTATGCCTAGTTAAATTGGTCTATCTGCCTTCGCCATAACCCTCTAGTCCCTGTACTTCAATGTCTCTACTTCCTGAGAAGAATACAGATATGTTTTGTCAGAGAGGATTCTCTTGAACTTCTACAGGTGTACAGCAGAGAGCATATTGAATGGTTGTATCATTCGGCAACTTGAACGCCCAGGAGTGGAAAAGACTGCAGAAAGTTGTGAACACTGCCCAGTCCATCACCGGCTCTGACCTCCCCATTATTGAAGGGATTTATCGGAGTCGCTGCCTCAAAAAGGCAACCAGCATCATCAGAGACCCACACCATCCTGGCCAAATACTAATTTCACCCCTGCCATCGGGAAGAAGGTACAGGAGCCTGAAAACTGTAACATCCAGGTTCAGGAACAGCTTCTTCCCTACAGCCATTAGGCTATTAAACAATACAAGCTCAAATAAGCTCTGAACCTCAATCGACTATTATTATTAAATTCCTGGCTTATATACTCTGGAATTTTGAAGGATGAGAGGGAAACATATAAGGGTTTGGACACGCTAGAGGCAGGAAACATGCTCCCAACGTTGGGGGAGTCCAGAACCAGGGGCCACAGTAAGAATAAGGGGTGAGCCATTTAGAACGGAGATGAGGAAACACTTTTTCACACAGAGAGTTGTGAGTCTGTGGAATTCTCTGTCTCAGAGGACGGTGGAGGCCAGTTCTCTGGATACTTTCAAGAGAGAGATAGATAGGGCTCTTAAAGATAGCGGAGTCAGGGGATATGGGGAGAAGGCAGGAATGGGGTACTGAATGGGGATGATCAGCCATGATCACATTGGCTCGATGGGCCAAATGACATACTCCTGTACCTATTGTCGATTGTGGAAACATTCTCTCCACACCCATTCTATCCAAGCCTTTCACTATTCGGTAAGGACATTACAGGACACTAGTGGGTGCGTCGCGGACTAGAGGTCATAGCCCCAGAATTAAAGGATGTTCCTTTAGGAAGGAGATGAGGAGGAATTTGTATCTGAGGAATTTGAATCTGTGGAATTCTTTGCCACAGAAGGCTGTGGAGGCCAAGTGAATGGATATTTTACAGCAGAGATAGATTCTTGGATTGTACGGGTGTCAGGGCTTATGGGGGAAAGTCAGGAGAAAGGGGTTAGGAGGAAGAGATAGATCAGCCATGATTGAATGGTGCAGTGGACTTGATGGGCTGAATGGCCTAATTCTGCTCCTATCACTTATGACCTCATGACCTTATGTTATGGGATGACCAGGACTGCACACAATACTCCAAATGTGGCCTAA
Source organism: Okamejei kenojei (assembly GCA_035221665.1). Classification (NCBI taxonomy): domain Eukaryota; kingdom Metazoa; phylum Chordata; class Chondrichthyes; order Rajiformes; family Rajidae; genus Okamejei; species Okamejei kenojei. The sequence goes on along the minus strand of CM069132.1, from coordinate 103,794,045 downwards.
CCAAAGTTCTATAGAGCTGCATCATGACATCCTATATTCAATGCCCCCAGCAATGAAGGCAGGCATTCCATATGCCTTCTTCACCCACCCTTTCTACTTGACCAATAGAATTGTACTTGCTGGTTTTGTTTGGGTTGATCACGTTGTCAGTGAATCACTCTCATCCCTCAGTTTTCTGTAGTTCAAATTTAGTTAGAACAGAGAGGTTCTACAGAATGAAGAAATTACAAATGTAGTGAGAATACAGAGTTTTTATCCAGAATAGGGGAATCAAGAATTTAAGAGGAATCTGAGAGGCAGTTTTTTCGCATTGAAGATGGTGGGCATGTGGAACAAGCTGCCAGAGGAGGTAGTTAAGGCAGGTTTTGTGTGTCATAATTATGGCATTTGCCTTTAAATTTAGTCTGTAATTATGTGGGTGAGATTTATTACGTTGCATAAGTATAAGTATTCACTTTATTGTCATTTCACTGAGTACTTGCATACACAGAAGAAACGGAAATTTGTTTCTCATCAGTTTTGTCATCAGTGCAATTAATAAAAACAGAAAAAATACTTACAAGTTAAAAATTATCATCTCTAAAATGGAACTAAAATAGAACTATAACAGACAGTCAGACAGAACAATCGATCCCTTACATAGGAACAATTTAAAGTGCTGTTCAGTGGCTTCACCTTGACAGATGACTAGCTGTCAAGGTATTGGGGGGGGGGGGGGGGGGGTTAGATGTGGGCGTGTGTGTATTGTCAGAGGCATGTTTGCTGCTGGGTTTCTTGCGCAGAAGCTGTTAATTTTTTAGTTTAGCTTTGGAGCCAGCATGGCTAGAAGGAATATCCTTCAACCATGTGGAACTGTGCTGAGACATGAGGAGTTTTCTAATGTTTAAAAGCGATATGCTGGAGTTTGACGAAGATTAAAGTGTACGAGTCAAAGAAGAAGGTTGGATGTATATCTTACTGTTTTTCTTCAACAATAAAGAAACTATTAATCAAAAGACTGTGTTATGAAGATTTATCTTTCGAGAAGCTCTGAAAGTCTCATGGAAAGCTCACATGCGTAAAATTACATTCTCCTAACCCTATGTTTTCTTAAGTGGCTAGAGGGAGTGATCTCTTGAACGACATAATAATTTGCCACTACATTGAGTCGAAGGATACCTCAGATAGGAGGTGGAAGCCACGTCCCAAAGAAGAGGGACAGAAGATTTGGCCTGGATCTCGGGAGAAGAACCGGTTCCAGAAGAGGAACTGAAGACAATAGATCTCGGACAGAGATTGGCTTAGAGATTTATTTGACAGCTACACGACTTATCTGAAGATTGAAGACTTTATCACAGAATCATGAGTAGAACAGCTTTTATAATACTTCTGATTTTGAAAGCTGGAATGCTTTAATTCGAACGGCTTCTGAATTGTAAGTAAGTAAGTAAGTAAGTTTATTGGCCAAGTATTCACATACAAGGAATTTGCCTTGGTGCTCCGTCCACAAGTAATAACATGACATACAGTGACAGTTACGAATTACTCAGAAAACACAAAACATTAATGATAAAACACCATTGATCAAGTATGTAAACCAACAAAATACCGGATCAAAGGGAGGCTACAGATTTTTGGCTGTTGAGTAGAGCAACTACTCGTGGATAAAAACTTTTTATGCCTGGCTGTGGCAGCTTTGACAGTCCGGAGTCACCTTCCAGAGGGAAGTGATTCAAAGAGTTTGTGGCCAGAGTGAAAGGGGTCAGAGATTATCTTGTCCACACGCTTCCTGGCGCTTGCAGTGTGCAGTTTGTCAATGGAGGGAAGGTTGCAGCTAATAACCATCTCTGCTGATCGGACGATTCGCTGCAGCCTCCAGGTATCGTGCTTGGTGGCTGAGCCAAACCAGACCATGATGGAGAAGGTGAGAACAGACACTACAATGGCCGTGTAGAATTGGACCATCATTGCCGTGGCAGATTGTGCTTCCTCAGCTGCCACAGGATGTACATCCTCTGTTGTGCCTTTTTGACTGTGGAGTCGATGATAGTCCCCACTTAAGGTCCTTGGAGATGATGGTTCCCAGGAACTTAAAAGACTCCACAGATGTGACTGTGGTGTTGTTCTTGTTGAGTGGGGTGAGGGGAGGGGGAGCTCTCCTAAAGTCTACAATCAATTCCACTGTCTTAAGAATATTGAGCTCCAGGTTGTTGCGATGGCACCAGGATGCCAGCTGTGACACTTCTTGTCTGTAGGCAGATTCCTCCCCATCCTGGATCAGTTCAATCAGGGTTGTGTCGTCCACAAACTTGAGAAGCGTGACAGAGGTGTCTGTGGAGGTGCAGTCGTTGGTGTAGAGAGAGTACAAAATGGCGGTGGCGCGGGTGCATCGCGACGCCCCGTGTCTCCCTTGGACCAGTGAACTATACCTCACCTTACTTCTTGTTTTGAGTCTGCTCACCCGGAGCAGTCTCTCTATCATCCACTAGAGCCGGCAGGAACTTTTAAATCTCGGTTCCTGCGGCTATAGCGTTCCCCCGGTCGACTTTCCGGATGAACTCCGGCTCCCTCATGCACTCACCTTCACCACGCAGCTGCGGGACGGCGAATCTGCGGAGCTGCGGCGCGGTAGACCTGAGGACCGCACCAAGTCAGCCCGGGCGTCCGGAGGCGCACACAGACGGCGACGGGCCCGAAAACATCGGCGTGGATCTCGAGGTGGGTTGAAGGCAAGGTTGGAGCGAGCCCCACACAGGCCATCCATCCCTAGCCTTTTTCTTGCCAACGTCCGTTCCCTGGCAAACAAGATGGATGACCTCCGTCTTCTGATTGCCTCCTACAACTGGATCAAAGATTGCAGCATCCTGATCCTCACCGAAACCTGGCTGAACTCTGATGTTCCCGCCAGCGCCATTGAGCTAGCGGGACGACACATACTCCGAGCGGACAGAACATCTGACTCCGGTAAGACCAGAGGTGGGGGTCTGTGCATGTATGTAAACAAAGCATGGTGCACAGACACCACCATCATTGAGAGTCACTGCTCAGCCAACCTTGAGTTCCTCTTGGTTAAGTGCAGACCGTTCTATCTGCCCAGAGAGTTTACCTCCACGGTTGTGACTGCAGGCTATATCCCTCCTGATGCTAATGCCAAGCTTGCAATGAAAGAACTGCATATTGCCATTAGCAAACAACTGACCCTCAATCCAGATGCAGCCTTCATTGTTGCGGGTGACTTCAATCACTCCAACCTGAAGACTGTGCTCCCCAAATTCCACCAACATGTCTCCTTCGTCACTTGAGTGGACAAGTCACTGGACAAAGTCTACACCAACATGGCTGAAGCATACAAAGCCATCCCCCTCCCCCACCTCGGTCAGTCTGATCACTTATCTTTGTTCCTGCTCCCTAAGTACTCCCCATTCATCAGACGCATTAAACCCACAGTGAGGCCAGTCAAGGTTTGGTCAGATGAAGCGGACTCCACACTCCAGCAGCGTTTTGGTAACACTGACTGCGATGCGTTTGCAGCTCAGGCCACCCTTGACTCCCACACTGACATTGACGCCTATACTTCCTCTGTTCTGGACTTCATCAACTCCTCCATCAACAGTGTCACCACTCTCAAACAAATCACCACATACCCGAATCGGAAGCCATGGATGAACAGCGAGGTCAGGCGACTGCTGAAAGCACGGGACTCGGCTTTCAGGTCAGGCGATGACCGTGCCTATAGTTCATCGAGGGCCAATCTGAAGAGGGCCATCAAGAACGCCAAACACAGATACAAGCTGCGGATCGAGGAGCACAACCCCCGAAGCATGTGGCATGGCATCCAGGCCATCACTGACTACAGAGCCACCAACTCCACCCCCACTTCCAGCGACGCATCCTTCCTCGAGGAACTCAATCACTTTTATGGCCTCTTTGAAAGGGACAACCAAGAGTTAGCCATCAAGGCTGTGCTCCCTGATGACCGCCAGCCCCTCACACTCAACCCCTACGACGTGCACGTGGCACTGAGTAGGATCAATGTACGTAAGGCTGCCGGTCCTGACGGCATCCCTGGGCGCATCCTCAGGACCTGTGCTGCACAGCTGACAGATGTCTGGACTGACATCTTCAACCTGTCACTTGCCCAGGCAGTTGTCCCCACGTGTCTTAAAACTACCTCCATCGTGCCAGTGCCAAAACACTCCACTGCGGCGAGCCTCAACGACTTCTGCCCAGTTGCACTCACCCCTATCATCGCCAAGTGCTTTGAAAGGCTGGTCATGGCACACCTCAAATGCTGCCTACCGCCCACTCTGGACCCCTACCAGTTTGCATAACGCAAGAACAGGAGCACGGAGGATGCCATCTCAACGGCACTCCACTCCGCCCTCTCCCACCTCGACAACAGAAACACTTATGTGAGAATGCTGTTCATCGTCTACAGCTCAGCATTCAACACCATTATCCCCTCGAAATTGATCGCCAAACTCAATGACCTGGGCATCAACCCCTCCCTCTGCAATTGGTTACTGGACTTTCTAACCAACAGACCACAGTCTGTTGGGTTGGATAACCACTCCTCTTCTACGCTCACCCTGAACACTGCCGCACCCCAGGGCTGCGTGCTGAGCCCCCTCCTCTACTCCCTCTTCACCTACGACTGCATACCTGTACATGGTACCAACACCATCAAGTATGCAGATGACACGACGGTGATTGGCCTCATCAGCGACAACGATGAGTCGGCCTACAGGGAGGAGGTTCAGCTCCTAACAGCATGGTGTGCCGACAATAACCTGGCCCTCAACTCCAAGAAGACCAAGGAGCTCATTGTTGACTTCAGGAGATCGAGAGGCTGCACGCACAACCCCATCCATATCAATGGGGCGGAGGTGGAACGTGTCTCCAGCTTCAGGTTCCTGGGGGTCAACATCTCCGATGACCTCTCCTGGACCCACAACACATCCTCGCTGATCAAGAAGACTCACTAGCGTCTCTTCTTCCTGAGGAGACTTAAGAAGGTCCACCTGTCTCCCCAGATTCTGGTGAACTTCTACCGCTGCACCATCGAGAGCATCCTTACCAACTGCATCACAGTATGGTATGGTAACTGCTCTGTTGCTGACCGGAAAGCTCTGCAGAGGGTGGTGAAGATCACCCAACGCATCACAGGCTCCTCACTCCCCTCCATTGAGTCTGTCCATAGTAAACGATGCCTGCGCAGGGTGCACAGCATCGTCAGGGACAGCTCACACCCCAACCATAGACTGTTTACCCTCCTCCCATCCGGGAGACGCTACAGGTTCCCTCCGCTGCTGTACCAGCAGGCTCAAGAACAGCTTCTTCCCTGCGGCTCTCACACTTCTCAATGCTGCACCTCAATGACCGCCTGTCTCCACCCCCCCCCCCCCCCCCCCCCCCCCCCCCCCCCCCCCGGACTATCCAATCACCAGTAAATTGCACGGACACCACTGCATGTGTATTACTTGTTTATTCGTAAGTCCGCCCTTTGGAGATACCAACTGCATTTCGTTGTCTCTGTATTGTACACTGCACAATGACGATAAAGATTGAATTGAATTGAATTGAATTAGACGAGAGGAGAGAGTATGCAGCCTTGCGGTGCTCCTATGCTGAGTGTTTGCGGGTCCGAGATGTGCTTTCCCAGCCTCACATGCTGCTTCCTGTCTGTCAGGAAGCTGGTGATCCACCGACGGAGGGGTTCAGGCACAGTCAACTCGGAAAGTTTAGACTGCATCATCCACAGATCTATTGGCCCGATATGCAAATTGCATAGAATCCAGCAGGGGGATCATGATATGTTTCAGCTTGGCCAGCACGAGCCTTTCGAGTGTCTTCATGACTACAGAGTCAAGTCAAGTCAAGTAAAGTAACTTTTATTTCTACAGCACATTTAAAAATCAACTCTCGTTGACCAAAGTGCTTTACATTGGTGGAGGTACTAACGTTATACAATAGTGGTTCATAGATTAAGTACATACATAAATACATACATATAGCCCTCCCTCAGAGGACGTCAAGAAAGGCTTGAGAGAAAGACTTAAAAGAGTCGATGGAGGGGGCAGTTCTGATGGGAAGAGGGATGCTGTTCCACAGTCTAGGAGCTGCAACCGCAAAGGCGCGGTCGCCCCTGAGCTTATGCCAGACCGCGGGATGTTCAGTAACCCCAAGTCGGCCAAACTAAGGGACCTGGAGGTGGTGTGGTGGGTATGCAGACTTTTGATGTAGGTGGAGGCAAGCCCGTTAAGGGCTTTGTAAACATAAAGAAGGATCTTGAAATTTATTCGGAACCGTACAGGGAGCCAGTGGTGAGACGCCAGAATCGGGGTGATGTGGTCCCCTTTTCGGGTGCCCGTCAGGAGCCTCGCAGGCGGGACAGGGAAGATTGGCTGATGCCAGTGTAAAGGGAGTTGCAGTAGTCGAGGCGGGAGGAGATAAATGTGTGAATGATCTTTCGAGGTCATCAAACTGGAGGAATTGTTTTATTTTAGCTATCGTCCAAAGCTGGAAGAAGCTAGCTTTTACCACGGTATTGACTTGTTTGTCAAATTTCTTTTTAAAAAAAAAATATATATGTTTATTAGAGTATGTAGACAGTGATTTAGCAAACATATGTTATGATAACAATATTTCATGTACAACGGTCATACATTATTAATATTGTCAAGTGAATCATTTTGACTCTAATATTTTTTTTTAAAGAAAGGAAAACAGTAAGAAAAATAAAATAAAAATCAACATCAAAAAAGAAAATCGTAAAGAATGGAATAATTTACTATTAATACATCATAGGAGATAAGATCAAGGAATATAAAATATAACTTTTCATCTAATCCTGAGTCCAAGTTTCAGTTAGGGTTCCCTGCCGAACCATTCTACCCTTTTAAGTAATCAATGAAAGAAGACCATATTCTAACGAAAACTTCTTGTTTGTCCATTAGGGAAAATCTGATTCTTTCCAGGTGTAGGGTCTCCGACATTTCCATAATCCACATTTTAGTTGTGGGGGATATAGGGCCTTTCCAAAATTTTAATATTAGTTTCTTCCCAATTATTATACTGTAATCTAGGAAATTTCTTTGACTTGTTGTAAGAGTTAAACTTTGTTCTAATGTTCCAAGTATTATTAATTTTAGGTCCGGATCCAGTTTAGTATTAATAACTGTGAAGTTATTCTAAAAATCTCAATCCAGAAATTCTTAATTTTTATACAATTTGCAAAAGTATGTGTTAAATTAGCCTCTGGATGTTGACATTTATCGCAGGTGGAGGATATCTGTGGAAAGATTCTATTTAATTTAACTTTGGAGTAATGTAATCTATGTAATACTTTAAATTGTATTAGAGCGTGTCTGGAGTTTAGCGAGCATTGATGTATATATTGTAAACTTTTGTCCCATCTTTCGTTATGGATCGATTTATTTCATTTTCCCATGTATGTCCATATGATTCAGTCGACGGTATCTCACTATCTAAAAGGGTATTGTAAATATAAGTTGTTAATTTTTCTGCATTAGGATGCTTATTCAGACATTCATCAAGGATTTCTGGTTCCCTATTCCTATAATCTTGTGCATTTGACCTAACATAATCTCTGAGTTGTAGATATCGAAAAAAATTATTTGAGTGTAATCCATAATGTTTGTCAAATTTCAGTGCCGAGGCAAATATCACGCCAAGGTTTATGACGTGAGGTTTGACTAATGGGGTAAGGCTTCCAAGGCTGCCTGCTATCGTTTTGATTGAGTCCGAGGGGCCGAGAAGGATGACCACTTACTCTCGTTTAGTTGGAGGAAGTTCTGGGCCATCCTCGAGGACTTTATATCCTCGAGGCAGTGGATAAGGTTAAGTAGATTTGATCGGTTGTTGGGCTTCAGGGGGAGATAAAGTTGTGTATCGTCTGCATAGCAATGGAAGGAAATGCCGTGCTGCAGAAGTCAATGTGACAGGCCTGTAGTCATTAAACAAGTAATCCTTGCCTTTTTGGGTAGTGACAATAGTGGAGACTTTGAAGCAGGCAGGGACAGTACGTGTTTGCAGGGACTGGTTGAAAATGTCTGTATAGACCGGTGCCAGCTGTTTGGCACAGAGCTTAAGAGTAGGGGGGGAAACATTGTCAGGTCCTGGAGATTTCCGGCTTTTTTGTCTTCTGAAAAGCCTCCCCACCTCCTCTATTTTTATTGTTGATATTGGATAAGTGATGTTGTGCAGCACAGAGGGTGTGGGTGATTGGGTTTGAAGTGGTGATTGGAGGGGGGTGGGTGTAGAAGGGCCCAGTCTTTGCAGACTGAGGTCAGGATGTTAGTGGGTGTGAAGTGTTGGTTGGGGTGGGAAATGGTCCAGTCTTTTCGTCCTGGAGTCTTGCCTTAAGTAGGTGTGAAGTGGTGAATGGGAAGGAGAGGGTGCAGGGTCCATTCTTTGCAGACTGGGGTCTGGCTGTGTTGGTTAGGAGGGGGTACCAGGGTTACATTTCTGATTTTCAAACCTGCAGTAATACTCATTCAGGTCGTTGGTCAGCTGACGATTGTCCAAAGAGCAGGGGGCTTTCCTCTTAGAAACATAGAAACATAGAAAATAGGTGCAGGAGGAGGCCATTCGGCCCTTCGAGCCAGCACTGCCATTCAATATGATCATGGCTGATCGTCCACTGTCAATAACCCGTGCCTGCCTTCTCCCCATAACCCTTAACTCCACTAGCCCCGAGAGCTCTATCTACCTCCCTCTTAAATCCATCCAGTGATTTGGCCTCCACTGCCTCTGTGGCAGGTAATTCCATAAATTCACAACTCTCTGGGTTAAAAAAGTTTTTTCTCAGCTCAGTCTTAAATGACCTCCCCTTTATTCTAAGACTGTGGCCCCTGGTTCTGGACTCACCCAACATTGGGAGCAGTTTTCCTGCATCTAGCTTGTCCAGTCCTTTTATAATTGTATATGTTTCTATAAGATTCCCCCTCATCCTTCTAAACTCCAGTGAATACAAGCCTAGTCTTTTCAATCTTTCCTCATATGACAGTCCCGCCATCCCAGGGATCAATCTCGTGAACCTACGCTGCACTGCCTCGATCACAAGGATGTCCTTCCTCAAATTAGGAGACCAAAACTGTACACAATACTCCAGATGTGGTCTCACCAGAGCCCTATACAACTGCAGAAGAACCTCTTTACTCCTGTACTGAAATCCTCTTGTTATGAAGGCAAACATTCCATTAGCTTTCTTCACTGCCTGCTGTACCTGCACGCCAACTTTCAGTGACTGGTGTACAAGGACACCCGGGTCTCGCTGTACCTCCCCCTTACCTAACCTAACCCCATTGAGATAATAATCTGCCCCCTTGTTTTTGCCGCCAAAGTGGATAAGCTCACATTTATCTATATTATACTGCATCTGCCATGCATCTGCCCACTCACTCAACCTGTCCAGGTCCCCCTGCAACCTCCTAACATCCTCTTCACAGTTCACACGGCCACCCAGCTTTGTGTCATCTGCAAACTTGCTAGTGTTGCTCCTAATTCCCTCTTCCAAATCATTTATATATATGGTAAGCAATTGCGGCCCCAACACCGAGCCTTGCGGCACTCCACTGCCTGCCATTCTGAAAAGGACCTGTTCACTTCTACTCTTTGCTTCCCGTCTGCCAACCAATTTTCTATCCATGTCAACACCCTACCCCCAATACCATGTGCTCTAATTTTAGTCACCAGTCTCCCGTGCGGGACCTTATCAAAGGCTTTCTGAAAGTCTAGATACACTACATCCACTGGCACCCCTTCATCCATTTTACTTGTCACATCCTCAAAAAATTCCAGAAGTTTAGTCAAGCATGATTTCCCTTTCATAAATCCATGTTGACTTGGACTATCCTTTTACTGCTATCCAAATGCTCTATTATTACCTCTTTAATAATTGACTCCAGCATCTTTCCCACCACCGAAGTCAGGCTAACTGGTCTGTAATTCCCCATTTTCTCTCTCGCTCCTTTCTTGAAAAGTGGGATAACATTAGCTATCCTCCAATCCACAGGAACTGATCCTGAATCTATTGAACATTGGAAAATGATCACCAATGCGTCCACTATTTCTAGAGCCACCTCCCTGAGGACCCTGGGATGCAGACCATCAGGCCCAGGGGATTTATCATCCTTCAGTCCCATTAGCCTACCCAATACTATTTCTCGCTGAATGAAAATTTCTTTCAGTTCCTCTACCCCCTTAGATTCTCTGTGCTCCAGTACATCTGGGAGATTGTTTGTGTTCTCCTTAGTGAAGACATATCCGAAGTACCTATTCAACTCTTCTGTCATTTCCTTGTTGCCCATAATTATTTCACCCGTGTCTGCCTTCAAGGGACCCACATTTGACTTTGCTACTCTTTTTCCCTTAACATTTCTAAAGAAGCTTTTACTGTCCTTCTTTATATTCCTGGCCAGCTTCCCCGCGTACTTCATCTTTTCAGCCCGTATTGCCCGTTTTGTTTCCTTCTGTTGTCTTATGAAAGTTTCCCAATCCTCCGTCTTCCGGCTACTCTTTGCTGTGTTATACATATTTTCTTTTAGTTTTATTCTATCCCTAACTTCTCGTCAGCCACGGTTGCCTCCTACTCCCCTTTGAATCTTTCTTCCTTTTTGGAATGAAATGATCCTGCGTCTTCCGGATTATGCCCAGAAATTCCCTGCCATTGCTGTTCCACCGTCATTCCTGCTAGGATCCCTTTCCTTCAAAGTAGGTCTACTTTGGCCAGCTCCCTTCTCGTGCCTTCATAGTCCCCTTTGTTCAAATGCATCACTGCCACTTCCGATTTAATGTTCTCCTTCTCAAATTGCAGATTAAAACTAATCATATTATGATCACTACCTCCAAGCGGTTCCTTTATCTCGAGTTCTCTTATCATATCTAGTACATTGGACAACACTAAATCTAGAATTGCCTTTTCTCTGGTCGTTTCCATTAGAAGCTGCTCTAAGAATCCATCTCGGAGGCATTCTACAAACTCTCTCTCTTGGGGTCCTGAACCAACCTGATTTTCCCAGTCTACCATGTTGAAATCCCCCATCACCAAAGTGGCATTATTTTTGTTACATGCCAGTTTTAACTCCTGCTGCAACTTACATCCTACATCCGGGCTACTATTTGGGGGTCTGTAAATAACACCAATTAATGTCTTCTTGCCTTTGCAATTCCTCAGCTCAATCCATAATGACTCTACCTCGCCAGTCCATATGTTTTCCCTCGCAAGGGACTGAATTCCATCCCTCACCAGCAGAGCTACCCCCCCCCCCCTCCTCTGCCCACCTGCCTGTCCTTTCTATAGGATGTATAACCCTGAATATTAAGTTCCCAGGCCCGATCCTCCTGCAGCCATGTCTCAGTAATCCCCACAATGTCATATCTACCAACCTCTAACTGAGCCTCAAGCTCATCTACTTTACTACTTTACTCTTGTAGCTGGTAATTTCGTGCAAGCCCTTCCAAGTTGCAGAAGAGTCACTAGCTGAGAACGTGCTCCTCAACTTCTGAGTACCTTTCCTTGGCAGCTCTGATTCCTCTTCTCAGCTTGTACTTGGCCTGCCTGTAGAGGTCTGCATCCTGCTGTCTGAGTTCTGCAGTGAACCAGGGCTTGTTGTTGTTGAACCATGTCCGGGTCTTAGTTGGAATGCAACTGTCCTCACAAAAGCTGATATATGATGAAGCAGTGTCCGTATACTCATCAAGGCTTGTGGTTGCTTCCCTGAACACATCCCAATCCGTGCAGTCAAAGCAGGATTGTAGGTTCCCAATGGCCTCGCTTGTCCACCTTTTTGTTGTTCTGACCACAAGCTTAGTAGCTTTTAGTTTCTGCCTGTAGGTTGGAATAAGGTGAGCTAGACAATGATCAAAGTGACCCGGACCCGCCACGGGAAACCCGGGGTCAGCGAGTTATGTTTGCGCCTCACGTACGCAGGCTTGGGGAGGGAATGTACACTCCAGCGAGAATAAAGGGGTTAAATTCCCTCGGAGAGTAGAAGGGTTTGCAGTTTATAAAGAGGGATTCGAGGTTGGGAGAGCAGAAATTTGACAGCACTGTGATGTCGCTGCACCAGTCCTGGTTGGTATAGGAGCATATTCCACCACCTCTTGATTTCCCCGCTGCCTCCACTTCACGATCCGCTCTGTGAAGTTAGAAGCCAGCCAGTTGCAGCGCGCTGTCCAGCTTGGACTCACAAAGCCAGGTCTCGGTGAAGCACAGGGCAGCAGCTCGAGAGAAGTCCTTGTTTGTCCGATGCAGGAGTTGCAGTTCGTCCACTTTGTTCTTGAGAGAACGTACGTTTGCCAGGAATATGCTCGGGAGTGGTGTGCGTGATCCTCGTCGCCGGAGTCGGGCGAGTGCTCCAGAGCGCTTCCCATGGGTCCTCCTCCGTCTCAAGACCGTGAACGCAGCCACAGCCCCAAATAATCCAGCGAGTGAGAGAAATCTGGAACAATGTTTGGAGGTATTGAATGTTTGATGTTTATGAGTACCTCTCTCGTGAAAGTAATCTTTGTAGGGTTTTCACAGACGACAAACGAACAAACACATACAAAACAGCAAGGAGCGGTACACCGTGGCCGCCATAGTCAGCGCCAGCAACAGCAGCTGCACTGCAAGCAGCTACAATGTGATTTAAAAGCTGCTAGCTTGGAGAATAGCCAAGAAGCTTGTTTTTCAGTTCAGTCTGGAGAGATCCAGGTGCCTGTCCTTGAGATGTTTTGAAGTCATGATGACACATTCTTTCGGAACTGAAGTCATCAATTACTTTGAAAATATTTTGGATGTTGTCTGAAAGTCCAGTTCGTTATAGTTTATTATCTAATGTTTTGGAACATTTTGCTAAATAATCGGACTAACCTGGTTCAACTATGCAACCTCTGCCATGATGTTGTAGAGAAACAAAATGTGCTGCTGTGTTTACAGCCGCCTCTGGAAGAACGCAAAAGATACACCCAGTGGTGGGAAGAAAGGGTGAAGTTATTCAATGATTTCATGGATGATGTGGAGTAGTTATCTAAAATTATACCACAACTTACGCGCTCACTAGTTGAAAGAGCTACGCAACAAGGTGCTGAAATAGAAGAGGAAATTACACTACGAGATAGTATCTCGAATGTATCTACACGAAGATCAAGACATAAATCTGGTTCTATAGCCAGTTCAGCATCAAGGGCTTCTGCTTGAATGGAAGTAGAAGCTGATCTAGCCGCTCTCCCAATAGAAGCGGATGCCGTAGAGAAGAACCATGAGATTGAGCAAGAAGAAGAACAGACAAAAAGAAGAAATGAGGCAACAAGAAGAAGAGATGAGGCGACAAGAAGAAGAGATGAGGCTACGAAAAGAACAGCTGGAACTAGCCACAAAGTTGCTGGTGGTCAAATCAAAGAAGGGGATAATGGAAGGTGAGGGTTCAAGATGCAGCTCTGGAGCATCGGATGCGATGAACTCTGGTTTGAGAGGAAAATCTGCTCAACAGTCAGCAGTTGGATCAATTCCACAACCGAGGACTACCGGATTTCATGGCTTTGAACACCCATTGGAACAGTGGCAGGCCGGAAAAACTTAATTTCAGCAAATGCATGCTAGACTGAAGCAAACTACTTATGGAGCATCTGTAGAGGCTCGGGACAAACCAACAGTTGACTACGCTTTTCCGAGGCCTGATACACAGGCTCAAGCAAGCCCGTATGAACCACAGAGGCCTGTCTATCGTCTGTTGGTGCCAAACCAAGGATATCAGGATGGATTATTGCATTGGCGAATAGGCAAGCTGAATTCAACAAGATCATAGCTCAACAAAATCCCTCTTTCACACCACCTCCAATAGAAATTCCTACATATAATGGTGATCCTTTGTGGTATGAAGCTTTTATAAGGGCATTGGACAAAGTAGTAGAAATGAAAATTACTGATGAAAAAGAGCGCTTACGATTTCTGGTGAATTACTCAAGCGGAAGTGCGAAGGTACTTGTAGAAAGTTGTCAAAATGAGCCTAACGGCCAAGGCTATAAAGAGGCAAGAAGCTTACTTAAAGAACTTTTGGTAATGAACAGAGGATTGCTAACACATACATGGAGAAGGTCCATGCTTGGAAAGATATTAGGCCTGAAGATGTGGATGCATTGAGTCATTATGCAATATTTCTCAGAGGTTGTTGCAGCTCGATGAAAAATCTCGACCACATGGAGGAAATTAATCTTGTTAGTAATACTAGAGCCATCATTAAAAAGCTGCCCACAAGACTTAGAGAAAAGTGAAGATACAGCAGGCCGAATATTGGATAAGAAGAAGCAAGTAGCCATGCTATCAGACCTGTTGAATTTCTTGGAAAAGCAAGTACGGTACATGTTAGAGCCACACCACGGGAGTATTGAAGATCACAAACCAATTGCAACTGTCAAAGATTCTACCTTTATCAAAACTAAAGGAACATCAGGACCTATGGGAGGTAGTTTTGCTAATATTATAATACCTGTGGAAATGACAGGTGGAATGAAAGGAGATGTATCTACTATCAAGCAAAAAGGATTTTGTTTGCTATGTGATGAAGTTGGCCACACCATAAGGTGGTGTCGAAGATTCAATGAAAGAGAAAAGGTGGATTTCTTAAAAGCCAAGGGAATCTGTTTTGGATGTTTGAAAAAAAGAGACTGTGAGATTCCTATAACTTGTGATAAGTGCAAGCAAAATCATCCTGAAGCACTTCACACTGGAAAGAAGCCACCAGAGCAAATAGAAGAAAAACTACTGGAACAAATGGAAGAGAAGGAGCCGGAGCAAACAGAACAGAAGGGGAAGCCACTACCAGACTGATTCCTGGGATGTCAGGACTGTCTTATGAAGAAAGGCTGGATAGACTCGGTTTATACTCTCTGGAATTTAGGAGATTAAGAGGGGATCTTATAGAAACTTACAAAATTCTTAAGGGGTTGGACAGGCTAGATGCAGGAAGATTGTTCCCGATGTTGGGGAAGTCCAGGACAAGGGGTCACAGCTTAAGGATAAGGGGGAAATCCTTTAAGACCGAGATGAGAAAGACTTTCTTCACACAGAGAGTGGTGAGTCTCTGGAACTCTCTGCCACAGAGGGTAGTTGAGGCCAGTTCATTGGCTATATTTAAGAGTGAGTTGGATGTGGCCCTTGTGGCTAAGGGGATCAGAGGGTATGGAGAGAAGGCAGGTACGGGATACTGAGTTGGATGATCAGCCATGATCATATTGAATGGCGGTGCAGGCTCGAAGGGCTGAATGGCCTACTCCTGCACCTAATTTCTATGTCTATGTTTCTATGTTACTAGTGATGCTGTCACCTCGCCTCAAGTAACTGCTCATATTGGGGCTGGGATAGAAGCCTGTATGTTCTCTATCTTACCAGTACAGGTAAGGAATATTAAGAGGAATACAGTGTTGCAAACATATGCATTTTTGGATCACAGGAGTACGGCTACTTGTTGCACAGAAAACCTGATGAGAAGGCTGAACATCACAGGAGAAGAGGTGAAGATTCGATTGCGTACCATGAATGAAGATAAAGAGTGCATTAGTCATTACATTAAAAGTATGGAGATATCCAGTCTGGATGAAGATAATTTTATACCAATATCTGAAGTGTTTACACATGAGACCATGCCTGTTGGTCGTCAAAATATACCCAGACATGAGGACTTGAGACAATGGCCTTACTTGAAGGATGTCAAAATATCTAACATAAATTCTGGTGTTGACCTACTTATCGGAACGAATGCTTTGAAGGCATTGGAACCTATACAGATTGTGAGGAGCCAACGTGATGGACCGTTTGCTGAAAAACCCTGCTAGGATGGGTTATCTCTGGCTCCTTCAGAAGGAACAACAAGAGCGGGAACTGGAAGAACTACACTGCTGTTAATCAAATATCTACTGGTAGATTAGAAAAACTGTTGATGAAGCAATCCATCATGACTTCAATGAAAGTACCAGTAAGGAATCTGAAGAAATGTCCAGAGAAGAGTTAAAGTTAGAGAAGATATTATGAACTACTCAGTAAAGATGATAATTGTCTGGACTTTCAAACAAGAAAGTGTTAGTCTGCCGAATAATTGTCATATGGCAGAGCAACCAAGTTTGGCAGGAATACAAAATTTCATGAGGAATATACGTCCTTCCTAAAGGATATGATTGATAATGATTAATCAAATGGTACCAACAAGCCAACTGAATCGAAGTGATGGAGAGCTTTGGTACATTCCACACCATGGGGTGTATCACTCGAAGAAAGGGACTTGAGGGTGGTCTTTGACTGTGCTGCAGTCTTCAAAGGAACATCAACTGCCAACTACTGCAAGGTCCAGACCTTACCAACTCACTCATTGGAGTTCTCATTAAATTCAGAAAAGAACTAATTGCATTGATGGCTGATATCAGCGATGTTTCATCATCAAAGTATCAGAAAAACATATTGGCTACCTGCGATTCTTATGGTGGCCTGAAGGGGATGTACAACAAGATCTTGTCAATACCGGATGAAGGGACATCTCTTTGGAGCAATGTCATCATCAAGTTGTGCAAACTTTGCTTCGAAGAAGACCACAGAGGACAATAATGTTCACTTTCCAGAGGAAGTAATAACCACTTTGAAGAATAATTTCTCTGTGGATGATTGCTTGAAATCCATGTCTACTGAGCAGGAAGCAATTCAAATGGTAAAATATCTGACTTCCCTCTGCAATAAGGGAGGATTCACGCTTTCCAAGTGGATCAGCAACAGTCGTGTTGTATTGGAAAGCATTCCACCAGATGATAGAGCTAAAGAGACCAGAGAGTTGGATTTGGACAAAGGCAATTTGCCAATGGAAAGAGCATTGGGAGCTACTAATGTGTCACAACGGAAATATGTTATCACAACAGAAAATCCTGCGGAAGAAGCTTCTAGAGGGCTGACAGCGAACCGCTTCTTAATCAATAAGAGATGGATCAATGGCCAGAGTTTCTCTGTAAGTTGACAGAGAATGGCCAAAACTTGAGCTGGGATCTGAAATCTCTGCCAATGATCCGGAAATTAAACAACATCACAGTGAACATTATCGCTAAAAATCCTGTTATTCTTTCTAAGGAATTTCACACTTCAACATTATTGTTACAACACATCTATGAGCTGATCGGACATGGACGAAGAAGTTTCATCCTATCAAAACTTTGGACTTCTGTGTTTTGGACTATATACTGGGTGTCATGCCTGATGTTAAGGGTTTGGTGCGCACGATACGACCTTAAACTAAAAACAGTGTTTTAATAAGACCAATAACCAAGTTATATTTGATTCTAGAAGGCAAAGATGAAGGTGGAAGAACCGCTGAAGAAGTCTGAACGTGGATATATAATGCAAGCTACTTTTTGCTTTTGATATGTGTTAAGCCTTCATGGCTACTTTTTTGATGTTTATTAGTAATTGCCTCGTTATATACTCAGAACAATTAGGGGCCATTTGGTGTAGTGTCCATTTGGCTTAATTTTGTGTGTCATAATTATGACATTTGCCTTTAAATTTAGTCTGTTTAATTATGTGGGTGGGATTTATTACGTTGTTGGAGGCGTGTTTGCTGCTGGGTTTCTTGCGCAGAAGCTGTTAATTTTTTCGTTTAGTTTTGGAGCCAGCATGGTTAGAAGGAGTATCCTTCGGCCATGTGGAGCTATGTCATAAACAGTCTCAATGACTACAGACCAATTGCATTAACATCATTTGAAAGATTAATTTCACAGCACATCAAAGCCAGCCTCCCTCCAAACCTTGACCCTCATCAGTTTGCTTATTGAGCAAACAGATTGACGGAGGATGCCATCGCCACTGCCCTTCATGCTGCACTGAGCAATCTGGAACACCCGGGGAACCATGTAAGGATTATTTTTATTGACTGTAGCTCAGCTTTTAATATGATCATCCCTGACATACTAGTCAACAAGCTGTCAGATTTAGACTTCCCCCCTCTCACCTGCACCTGAATAAAGGACTTTCTTACTAACCGCCCACAAACAGTCAAAATGGGCCCCCACTGCTCCTCCACCCTCACACTCAGCATTGGTTCTCCACAGGGCTGTGTGCTGAGTCCACTCCTCTACGCTCCGTACAATATGATTGCACTCCCATCCACTCCACAAACTCCATTATTAAATTTGCAGATGACACCACGGTGGTCGGACTCATATCAGGAGGAGACGAAGCAGCGTAGAGATGAGGTCCTGAAGCTGTCAGAGTGGTGTTCTGTGAACAACCTAGCATTTAACATCAGCAAAACAAAGGAAATGGTCGTCGACTACAGAAGGCACAGAGTGGACCCTGCCCCGCTCTACATCAATGGGAGCTGTGTCGAGAGGGTTTCCACCTTCAAATTCCTGGGAACGCACATTGCGGAGGACCTCTCCTGGTGTGCCAACACTTCAGCGGTGGTAAAAAAGACCCAGCAGTGATTGCACTTCCTGAGAGTGCTAAGGAAGAACAGTCGAGAGGAGAAGCTGCTGGTGGCCTTCTACCGCTCCACCATTGAGAGTGTGCTGGCATATTGTATCACGGTGTGGTATGCCGGCTGCTCAGCAGCAGACAGGAGAGCCCTGCAGAGAGTGATCAAAACTGCCCAGAAAATTATCGGCTGCCTTCCCTGGAAGACATCTCTTGCTCTTGGTTCCTCTGCAGAGTCAGGAAAATAATCAAAGACCCCTCTCATCCCGGACAGTTCCTGTTCAACCTCCTGCCCTCTGGTAGGCCGTACAGGTGCGTCAAAAGCCGGACTCAAGAACAGTTTCTTTCCCTGGGCCATCAGAACTCTAAATTCCTCAAATATCCACACGACACGAAGATATGCTGTCACCATTTCCACTATAAAACAGACCACTCAGCTAATATTTCTTCTTTTTTTAATTCTTTTAAAGTATTATTAAATTTTAAAGTGCAATATTCTCCCAGTGCAATGTTCTACCTAGGTGTGATAAATATAATTTATTACTATTTTAAGCAGTTAAATAACGTATTGGATGTAATTGGATGTGTTTTTATCTTGTTTTATCTTGTTTTGGTTGCACTGATCAGGAGCAGCTCTCCTAATTTCGTTGTAATTCAAAGTAGAATGACAATAAAGGCTTATTATTATGCTGCGACATGAGGATTTTCTAACGTTTAAAAGCGATATGCTGGAGTTTGACGAGGATTAAAGTGTACGAGTCAAAGAAGGAGGTTGGATGAATATCTTACTGTTTTTCTTCAACAATAAAGAAACTATTAAGTAAAAGTGTGTTGTGAAGATTTATCTTTTGAGAAGCTCTGAAAGTCTCATGGAGAGCTCACATGCGTAAAACGACATTCTCCTAACCCCATGTTTTCTCCTATGTGGCTAGAGAGAGTGATCTCTTGAACGATATAATAATCTGCCCCTACAGGTACTATGACAATATTTAAAAGGCATTTGGACAGTATATGGATAGGACCGATTTAGAGGTATAGGTGGGATGAGTGAAACACCTTCAATTGCAAAACAACTTTAAGGTGCCCAAAACAAAGACATGTTGCAAGATGACAATGGCTGCAACCCTCGTGAAAATGCATACTGCAGGCCCCTAAAAAGAGAGAGTTAAATGTACTACAATGTGAAGAGTGGATTACAAGTTGAACGATTGCAAGGATCTCCTGCTTAATGTCCTTGCCAGTTTGGATACCCATGAGAATAGCTACATACACAGCTGCAGGAACCTTGAATTTGGCATAAATACTCTCCTTGCAGTTCATAGCAGCTTTAAACTATTGAAAGTGCCAAACAACTGTTAACTATGACCACACCCAGAAGAAATCAATTAGAAAATAGCAAGTTAATTATTGGAAAACCTTTTCAGTTGATACGGGGACTATAAGGAAAAGTTGTACGGTTTAAGTTTAGTATAATTTGGTTCCCCCTAATGTTACTTAAAATAACACTGAGATTTAAAAAAATAGTCATAGAGTGATACAGTGTGGAATCAGGCCCTTTGCCCCAACTTGCCCACACCGGCCAACATGTCCCAGCTACACTAGTCCCACCTGCTGGCGTTTGGTCCATATCCCTCCAAACCTGTCCTACCCATGTACCTGTTTCTTAAATTTTGGGATAGTCCCTGCCTCAACTATCTCCTCTGGCAGCTTGTTCCATACATCCACCACCTTTTGTATGAAAAAGTCACCCCTCAGATTCCTATTAAATCTTTTCCCCTTCACCTTAAACCTATGTCCTTTGGTCCTCAATTCACCTACTCTGGGCAAGAAACTCTGTGTATCTACACGATCTATGATTTTATACACCTCTATAAGATCACCCTTCATCCTCCTGTGCTCCAAGGAATAGAGTCCCAGCCTACTCAACCTACTCAACCTCTCCCTATAACTCACATCCACTACTCCTGGCAACATCCTTGCAAATCTTCTCTGTACCCTTTCCAGCTTGCCAACATATTTCCTATAACATGGTGCCGAGAAGTGAACACAATACTCTAAATGCGGCCTCACCAACGTCATATACAACTTTAACATGACCTTCTAACCTCTATACTTAATACTCTGACTGATGAAGGCCAAAAAGACCAATCTGCCAAAAGCCTTTTTGACCACCCTATCTACCTTCAAGGAACCATGCACCTGTACTCCTAGATCTTTCTGCTCCACAACACTCCCCATTCAACTTATTAATTAATTAAAGGGGTGGGAAGTGTGTTTTATATATACATAGAATGAACGTTAATATCTGAATATTTTTTCAAGGGAGCCATTGATCAATTTGGGCTGGTTGGGAGGAGAATCCAGAATTCTACATCACTCTTAGTTTTGATTGTCAGAACCAAATGCTTATTAGTTCCAAATTTACTCAATAGATACCAAAATTGTCACCACCTATCTATAAAAGATAAGCATGAGAAGTAAAATTTATATTATTTAGGTAATCCACTGTGGAATATTTGCATTCTTCCATACCATATCAATAGACAATAGACAATAGGTGCAGGAGTAGGCAATTCGGCCCTTTGAGCCAGCACCGCCATTCACTGTGATCATGGCTGATCATCCATAATCAGTACCCCGTACCTGCCTTCTCACCATATCCCCTTACTCTGCTATCTTTCACAACTCCTTGAACAACTTTCCAGTACAGATTTTATTAATAGAAATTAAATATAGTCTTACTTGCATTAAATTTGGCAGGCAGGGTTTTTTCCATGACTGAAATTAAATATTACAGTTCAAGAGTTCCAACAGCATTTACAAAATATCTCAGCAGCAGATACAGTAACAGGCAAGGAAATAGATGTTTAAGAAAGAACTACAGATGCTGGAAAAATCAAAGAAAGACAAAAAATACTGGAGAAACTCAGCGAGTGAGGCAGCATCTATGGGGAAAAGGAATTTGCGACGTTTCAGGTCGAGACGCTTCTTCAGACTGATGTCAGGGGGGGTGGGGGGCAGGATTGTACTGTTACATCAACAACCTGATGAAGGGTCCAGACCTGTAATATTAATTGTTTATGTTTCCACAAATGCTGCATGAACTACTGGGCTATTTCCAACATTTTCTGTTTGTATTGCGTTATCAATCACAATTTGACACTGATCCACTGAGTAGATATTGGGACAAATACCCAAAGATTTGCAAGAACTATGTTTTAATAATTATCTTAAAGAAGGAAAGAGAAGTAGAGAGGCGGTTTGGACTGGAAAGGGAATTCTGGAGCTTCGTTAGCTGAATGCATGGCTGTTAATTATTGAGTAATTAAAATCATGATGTCAAGTGACAGAATTGAAGAAACACAGTTCTGAGTTTTAGGACTGAAGCAGTTTGCTGAGATAGGGAAAGCAAATGCCCTGGAGTAATTTAAAGACAAGGGTTCGAATTTGAGTGGATTCAGTGCAACCCAATGAGCGCTGGCTGATGAATTAATATATTTGCATGCAAATTAGCGTAGGGCAATAAAGGTTTGGATGAGTTTCTGCTCTTAAGGTGGTAGATGAGGTTGGTCAAGATATAACAGTTGTATAGGGCTCTGGTGAGACCACATCTGGAGTATTGTGTACAGTTGTGGTTACCTAATTATGAAGGACATCCTTGTGATTGAGGCAGTGCAGCGTAGGTTCACGAGATTGATTCCTGGGATGGCGGGACTGTCATATGAGGAAAGATTGAAAAGACTAGGCCTGTATTCACTGGAGTTTAGAAGGATGAGGGGGATCTTATAGAAACATATAAAACTATAAAAGGACTGGACAAGCTAGATGCAGGAAAAATGTTCCCAATGTTGGGTGAGTCCAGATCCAGGGGCCACAGTCTTAGAATAAAGGGGAGGTCATTTAAGACAAAGGTGAAAAAAAACTTTTTTACCCAGAGAGTTGTGAATTTATGGAATTCCCTGTCACAGAGGGCAGTGGAGGCCAAATCACTGGATGGATTTAAGAGAGAGTTGGATATAGCTCTAGGGGCTAGTGGCGTCAAGGGATATGGGGAGAAGGCAGGCACGGGTTATTGATAGTGGACGATCAGCCATGATCACAATGAATGGCGGTGCTGGCTCGAAGGACTGAATGGCCTCCTCCTGCACCTATTTTTTATGTTTCTATGTTTCTATGTTAAGAGAGCATAAGAATAATTGTAGATAATAGTTTCAGGAGCAGATGAAATCAGTGGCAAAATTAACAGATATCACATGGAGATCCAGTAGAAGATGTAGTGTAAGAATGGATATAGTCATAGAACATGAAAACAGGCCTTTGGCCCAACCTGTCTCTGCCGACCAAGATGCTCAATCTATGCGAGTCCCATCAGCCTGGGTTTGGCCCATATCGCAGTGAACCTTTCCTATCCATGTACCTGTCCAAATCTTCTTCTTACATAACTAAAACTCTGATCTTGTTACCTTCCGGTTTGGTGGTCATTCTAATTGCGCAAAAGCACAACGCGATAGCGCTACGATTTTTTTCCAGCTTACTCACCATTCTCCTAGGCTGTGACTGCACCAAGTTTTGTTCAAAGCTGGTAAGAGTTATTGAGGTTTAAAAATCTTAAAAACTGCACTCTCCTGCCTTACAGTGCTGCGTGGATTGGTCCCTTCTACTGTCACTCCGCGGGACGGTCCACCCCTCCCTGCGCCATCGCGTCTTTAGGCAGCTGCGGGAGGCTCTGCATGGCCGGCGGAAGTCTCCAACTGGGCACAATTTTCGGAGGAAGGGACCGGAAAAGGCCCGACTCAACCCAGCCCAGCCAGTGCAGAGTGGGAGATGGCGCCAATGTCACCAAACCCAAAGCGGAGACCCAGATCCTGACGGAGGAGACCGACCAGCGAAGCGACCAGCGGCCACTGTGAGTTACCATCGCACCCCCAACCCCTTCCCCTCTGATCCCCTCACTGGCTCCTGCCCCCTCCCCCGTGATACCCCCACGACCCCCGTCTTTTCTCCAAGCTCTCTCCCCACACCCTCCCACCCACCCCACACTCCTCCCCCTGCCCCAACTCCCAAACCCACCCACATATCACTCCTCCCCCGATCACACAACCCTCCCCTCCGTCCCCCCCTCTCTGGCTCCACAACGCTAGCTGCCCCCCCCCCCGCCCCAGTGTCCAGCGACCGCTGTGAGTCCCCATTGCACCCCCAACCCCTCCCCCTTTGCCTTCTCCTCTTGATCCCTCCCACCGACCCCCACACTCCTCCCTCTGCCCCAACCCCTAAACCCCCCACACCCACTCAACCTTCCCCCGCTCCCTCTCCTCCCCACTACCCCCCTTGCCCCCCAAACCACCCCCACTCTCCCCTTGCAATCCCCCGCCCACGCCCACCCCTCCCTCACAAACACCCCCCCGCCACCCCTTCCCCCCCGCAATCCCTGTATTTAGAAGAATGAAAGGAGTTAAAGGCTCAACAGGCTGAATGCAAAGTTGATATTTTCCTGGTTGAAGAGTCTGCAAATAGGGACAAAAATCTCAGTCTCAGAAAAAGCAGTAGGGAGCTTATGACTGAGATTAGCAAAATTTGGATCATGAAGAGGTTAGTGAATCAAGTCCAGTCCAGTGTACAAGGATGTTGCAAGGACTAGACTATCTGAGCCGTGGGCAGTTTAGGCTGGGACTCTATTCCTTGGAGCGCAGGAGAATGAGGGGTGCTCTTATAGAGGTGTATAGGATCATGAGAGGAATAGATCGGGTAGATGCACAGAATCTCTTGCCCAGAGTAGGTGAATTGAGGACCAGAGGACATAGGTTAAAGGTGAAGGTGAAAAGATTTAATAGGAATCAGAGGGGTAACTTTTTCACACAAAGAGTGGTGGGTGTATCAGGCCCGCACAAAGCTTTTCAAAAAGGAGGTTGGCATGACAGGATTACAAAAATGTTATGTGAAATAAAGTGCGCGCAGCACACATCACGAGCGTGAAGTGTAAAGTCCCTTGCTGCCCTTAAGCGGGCCCTGGAAGCTCTGGGATTTTAGATGCTCTCTGGTGCATTCTGAGCCTTATTTTGGAGCATTTTTGCACCAAATGTATGACCAATATTTCAGAAATAATTTTGGTTGAGTCAAGAGTAATGAGTGGGTGGTATGGGATGATTGGGGACATTGTTGTATACATTTTTTTAAATCATGAATTGAAGTTGTCCTTGTTTTAATAATTAAGTTGTACTGTTGTAAAATGTTATGTAAAATGTTAAAAAGTTAGCCTTTCTCCAATCAAAAATCTCCACCCTAGGTCCAGTTCTGACTCTCTCCATAATTATATTGAAACTAATGGTATTGTGATCACTGGTCCCGAAGTGCTCACCAACGCATACCTCCGTCACCTGACCTGCCTCATTTCCTAACAGGAGGTCCAGCACTGCCCCTTCTCTGGTCGATACCTCTATGTACTGCTGCAAAAAACTATCCTGCACACATTTTACAAACTCCAAACCATCCAGCCCATTTACAGAATATGTTTCCCAGTCTATTTTTGGAAAATTGAAATCTCCCACAATCACTACCTTGTGCTTACTACTAATATCTGCTATCTCCTTACATATTTGCTCTTCCAATTCTCGCTCCCCATTTGGCGGTCTATAATACACCCCTAAAAGTGTTGCTACACCGTCCCCACTTCTCAGTTCCACCCAAATAGCCTCCCTAGACGAGCCCTCTAATCTATCCTGCCAAAGCACTGCTGTAATATCTTCTCTGACAAGCAATGCAACACCTCCCCCTCTGGTCCCTCCAATTCTATCACACTGAAGCAACGAAATCCTGGAATATTTAGTTTCCAATCACAGCCCTCCTGCAACCATGTTTCACTGATTGCCACAACATCATATTTCCAGGTGTCAATCCAGGCTCTAAGTTCATCCACCTTACTTACAATGCTCCTAGCATTAAAATATACACATTTTAGAAACCCACCATCCCTTATTCTCTGTCTATTATCTTTTTCATCTTTCTCGCCTACATTTTGGATCCGAGTGCTTCCCTTCTCTGCCTCTTGCCCCACACCCTGACCCCTAGCCCCCTCTACCTGAGTCCCTCCCCCCAGCCTTTCTAGTTTAAAGTCTCCCCAGTAGCCTTTGCAAATCTCCCTGCTAGGATATTGGTCCCCCTCGGGTTCAAGTGCAACCCGTCCTTTGTGTACAGATCATGCCTTCCCCAAAAGAGGTCCCAGTGATCAAGAAACTTGAATCCCTGCCCACTGCACCAGTCCCTCAGCCACACATTTATCCTCCACATCATTTCATTCCTACTATCACTGTCACGCGGCACAGGCAGTAATCCTGAAATCGTTACCCTTTTGGTCCTTCTCCTTAACTTTCCCCCAACTCCCTAAATTCTCCCTTCAGGACCTCGTCACTTTTTCTGCCTATGTCATTGGTACCTATGTGTACCACAACATCAGGCTCCTCTCCCTCCCTTATCAGAATCTTTTGGACACGTTCTGACACATGCGAGACCCTGGCACCAGGGAGGCAAACTACCATCCGGGTCTCCCGACTGCATCCACAGAATCGCCTATCCGACCCCCTAAACTGTAGAGTCTCCTATTACAATTGCCCTCCTCTTTTTGCTACCCTTCTGAGCATCAGGGCCGGTCTCTGTGCCGGAGGCCCGGCCGCTGTTGCTGCCCCCAGCTAGGCTGTCCCCTCCAATCGTACTCAAACCTGAGTACCTATTTTCCAGGTGTACGGTCACAGGGGTACTCTCTAGCCCCTGCCTCTGCCTCTTGCCCTTCCTAACCGTGACCCACTTGTCTGCCTCCTGTGGTTTGGGAGTGACTACCTCCCTGTAGCTCCTCTCTATTACCTCCTCACTCTCCCTGACCAGACGGAGGTCATCGAGCTGCTGCTCCAGGTTCCTAACACAGTCCTTTAGGAGCCCCATCTCGACACACCTGGCGCAGATGTGGACATCTGGAGGGCTATCAGATTCCCTGACCTCCCACATCTGACATCCAGAGCAGTACACTGCCCTTGCCTTCATACTCCCCCCTTACACAGGATACAATATCAACACAATACAAAGTACACAACAAACTGCTGGGATCTGACTGCCAATCGGCTGCTTTCCTTAGTCCACTTCCCACCAATCAGCTGCTTACCCTAGTCCACTTCCCACCAATCCCACTTCCCACCAATTTTTAAGCTTAAAAATCCAGCGCGGGGCTTGTTTTTTCAGAGGCCCACAGGAGCCGTTGGAAGAAGAGGAGGAGGGGGAGGAGCGACACCCGACCGGTAAGCTTAAAAATCCAGCGCGGGGCTTGTTTTTTCAGAGGCCCACAGGAGCCGTTGGAAGAGAAGGAGGGGGAGGAGCAACACCCGACCGGTAAGCTTAAAAATCCAGCGCGGGGCTTGTTTTTTCAGAGGCCCACAGGAGCCGTTGGAAGAGAAGGAGGGGGAGGAGCGACACCCGACCGGTAAGCTTAAAAATCCAGCGCGGGGCTTGTTTTTTTCAGAGGCTTACCGAAATCCATAACATTCCATTTGGAGGAGTGGTTTTTTTTTGAGGAAGCCTTTTTTGAGGAAAAGTGGATAAGTCTCCAGGTCCTGACAGGATATTCCCTAGGACATTGAGGGAAGTTAGTGTAGAAATAGCAGGAGCTATGACAGAAATATTTCAAATGTCATTAGAAACGGGAATAGTGCCGGAGGATTGGCGTACTGCGCATGTTGTTCCATTGTTTAAAAAGGGTTCAAAGAATAAACGTAGCAATTATAGACCTATTAGTTTGACGTCAGTGGTGGGCAAATTAATGGAAAGGATCCTTAGAGATAATGTATATAAGCATCTGGATAAACAGGGTCTGATCAGGAACAGTCAACATGGATTTGTGCCTGGAAGGTCATGTTTGACAAACCTTGAATTTTTTGAAGCGGTAACTAGGGAAATTGATGAGGGTAAAGCAGTGGATGTTGTCTATATGGATTTCAGTAAGGCCTTTAACAAGGTTCCCCATGGAAGGTTGGTTAAGAAGGTTCAATCTTTGGATGTTAATGGCGGAGTAGCAAGATGGATTCAACAGTGGCTGAATGGGAGATGTCAGAGAGTAATGGTGGATGGCTGTTTGTCAGGTTGGAAGCCGGTGACCAGTGGGGTGCCTCAGGGATCTGTGTTGGGTCCACTGTTGTTTGTCATGTACATCAATGATCTGGATGATGGGGTGGAAAATTGGATAAGTAAGTATGCAGATGATACTAAGATAGGTGGTGTTGTGGATAATGAAGTAGATTTTCAAAGTCTACAGAGAGATTTGGGCCATTTGGAAAAGTGGGCTGAAAGATGGCAGATGGAGTTTAATGTTGTTAAGTGTGAAGTGCTACATCTTGGCAGGACAAATCAAAATAGGAAGTACATGGTAATGGTAGGGAATTGAGGA
Source organism: Okamejei kenojei (assembly GCA_035221665.1). Classification (NCBI taxonomy): domain Eukaryota; kingdom Metazoa; phylum Chordata; class Chondrichthyes; order Rajiformes; family Rajidae; genus Okamejei; species Okamejei kenojei. Next base: position 103,766,191 of record CM069132.1, on the reverse strand, counting down.
ATGCTGTGGAACAGAGGGATCTAGGAATAACTGTGCATAGTTCCCTGAAGGTGGAATCGCATGTAGATAGGGTGGTAAAGAAAGCCTTTGGTGTGCTGGCCTTTATAAATCAGAGGATTGAATATAGGAGTAGGGAAGTAATGTTAAAATTGTACAAGGCATTGGTAAGACCAATTCTGGAGTATGGTGTACAATTTTGGTCGCCTAGTTATAGGAAGGATGTCAACAAAATAGAGAGAGTACAGAGGAGATTTTACTAGAATGTTGCCAGGGTTCCAGCAACTATGTTACAGAGAAAGGTTGAACAATTTAGGTCTTTATTCTTTGGAGCGCAGAAGGTTAAGGGGGGACTTGATTGAGGTCTTTAAAATGATGAAAGGGATAGACAGAGTTGACGTGGATACGTTTTTCCCATTGAGAGTAGGGAAGATTCAAACAAGAGGGCATGACATGAGAATTACGGGGACAGAAGTTTAGGGGGTAAGTGAGGGGGAACTTCTTTACGCAGAGGGTGGTGGCTGTGTGGAATCAGCTTCCAGCAGACGTGGTGGAGGCAGGATCGATTTTAACATTTAAGAGTAAAAGTGGATAGGTATATGGACGTGAAGGGAATGGAGGGGTATGGTCTGAGTGCAGGTAGATGGGACTAGGGGAAAACAAATGGTCGGCACGGACTGGAAGGGCCGAGAGGACCTGTTTCCGTGCTGTAATTGTTATATGGTTATATGGTTATATGGAGCATGCAAATAAAATAATGTAGATTTTTGCTGTAAAGAAAACCTTTTTTTAGAAAATGTTTCAAGTGTTGATTTGATTGCCTTTTACTGATAGACTGTGTTAGTGTGTGCAGTGCACCTTTAATGGTCCTCCTGATCAAACAACTTTACATCACATCAATTTCAACATGGAATAGTGATGTGAATGCAACATTTAGTTTGACTTCAATTTCCATCATGAAAATTGAAGTCAAACTATATGGCGCATTTACATTACTATGATCGCTTTCAAACTAATCTATTTTACTGTCATACTATTATAACAAATTATAGTTCCATGATGACATAAACAAGATCACAAATCACATTTTGAATTCTCAAACACAATGCGATTGTGAATAATTGCAGAGCTGCCAAGTTTCACAGAGCATTTACGTATTTTGATGGCTGAAAATCAGTATTTTGTTGGGGAAATCGCTATTCTCACATCAATGCAATAGAAAGATTAAACAAGAACTTACCAGTTCGAAGTTTGATCGTTATTTTATGAGGAGTTACGATGAGGGATTACGTGAAGAACCCGCCTCACGCTGGCAACGGCATACTTCAAAGCAGCGGCATGAAAAACACAGAACACCAAAAGCCGGAGTAACATAGTAAGGCTCATAAAAGACTTAGAACTACCATTTGATCATTTATTTTTATGAGGGTGGGAGTGGAGGGCACGTAATCCCTCATCGTAACTCCTCATAAAATAACGATCAAACTTCGAACTGGTAAGTTCTTGTTTAATCTTACTATTTTACTTCGGAGTCACGTGAGTGACTACGTGAATATTTTAAAGCTTTCTGTGTTTTTTATGCCGTAGAATTAATCCGTACGACAGTCCGGCTAAGTAAACACATACATGAGAAAACCAGACTAATGTTAGTTCTTTTCACAATTAACTTTGTTAATGGCTTAAAGACCATATAATAACCCTCCTTATATCTGAGGGAAATGATTACAAGTGATAAAAGATATAAGTGACTACACAACTGATTATAGCAATTAATAGTAAACAAAGCAGATGATTATAGTGCTCCCAACACCGCGTGTCCAAAGCTTGTCATAGTGTGAACAGGTTTATTGTAGAACTTTGAAAAAAGTTTCTTCTTTACTCCACCCTGTGACTTTTAAAATATGCTCGAGAGGTACGTCCCGCCCCTTCGCCGCGGACGTAGCTGCCGCCCTGGTGGAGTGAGATTTGAACACCTCAGTGTCTACTCCCGCTAAAAGCAACACCTGTTTCAACCACTTTGAGATAGTTTAAAACTGAAGCTCTTGTGTGTGGTTTTTTGTGCGTAACCATTAACGTTTTTTCATTTCCTCGAAGAGTCTCAGTAACTTTAATATATTGGTTCAAATGTCTAGCCACACACAAAGTAGGATCAATATGATAAGCTTGAAAGGTTACCTTTGCTCCAGATCTCCGTGGTCTGCTTTGTTTGATCAGCTCGTAAACATAGAACACAATATTATCTGTAGTCACATGCATACAGTCTAAACGCAACATTTGTAAAGTTTGCACTCTTTGAGCTGAGACCAGTGACATTAACATTATTAATTTCAATGTTAATCTTTCCAATGTCAATCCTTCAATTGGAGTCCATTGTCTAAGTAGAGTAAGTACAATGCTCACATCCCAAATCTCTGTGTATCTTGGTTTGGGTGGATTAATGTTAAAGATTCCTTTCATGAATCTAGATATTAATGGATGTGACCCAATTGATTTCTGATCAGTCATAAGTCCTAAATAGGATGACAAGGCACTGCGTGCAGTGTTAATAGCACTGTAACTTAAATGTTGCTCAACATGCAAATTGGCAAGGAATTTCAAAACATTTGCAATATTCACAATATCATAAGAAATATTTGACTGTGTGCAAAATTCTTCCCATTACTTAATATGTGTCATATATTGTTTTTGTGTGCTATCTCGCCATGATGCGACTATAATTTCCATCGTTTTGTCCGATAATCCCAGCTCCTGCAGTGGTCTGGTCAAAACCTGTAGATTAATAAAATTCATATACGCATATAATGGATAAATTTCTTTAGTTACTGGACGAATCAAAATATCACTACAGTTAGGAATCGACATATATGGCTCTTTAATCATATTCAGCATTACTGGGAACCAAAGTTGAGTTGGCCAATTTGGAACTACCAACAATCCAGAGGCAGAATCTTGTTCTATCTTCTTCAGACATCTCTGAATCAAAGCAAATGGTGGAAAAGCATAAAAGAACATATTTCCCCCAGTTTAACGAAACAGCATCTACTGCTACTGCATCTGGATCGTGTTCCCAAGACACATATTTAGGTAATTGATGATTAAGCCCTGATGCATACAAGTCAATTTCTGGTAACCCAAATTGGTGTATAATATTTTTAAATATTGCTGGCTTAAGCATCCATTCCGTATAATCTTTAAATATCCTTGATCTTTTTATCTGCCTCCACATTGTCTTTACCTGGAATGTAGCTTGCTGAAATCCATATTTGGCGATCAATACACCATTACATATTTATTGACCAGACAATCACATGATACTGATCTAACTCCCCCCATGTGATAAATATATGCAACAGCCGTATTATTGTCTAACTGTATTAACACATGTACACCTTGTTTAGCACAACAATATGCTTTTAGTCCATAAAAGCACCCAATAACTCCAAATAGTTAATACCATCAGCTTGAAGAAACGCTTTTTCTTGAGCTTTTTCATCTACCTCCACAATTGGAGGATGAATCTGTTGCCCCCCATCCGAGAGCACTAGCATCTGTTTGTAAAACCATTTCAGGCTGTTTAATCATGATATTTATTAGCAGCTTGTGGGACATTTTTTTAACCCACCATTGTAATTCCAACACAGCTTCTTTTGTCAATTACATAGGCCTGTCAAGTGGCCTGCCTTCTCTTTGAGAGCTCGTATCTTGTCCCTTCGAAGATTTTGATAATGTAATGGACCAAATTCTACTGCAGGAAACGCTGCTACCAGTTTACCAATGATTTTTGCTATTTCTCGGATGGAAGGATAAGGTTTGAATGAGATAATTACAAGTTACCAAAATATCATCGACTTTATCAGTTGGTAAAGTTATTAACATAGTCACTGAGTTAATTACAACCCCAAAAGTTAATTGTTTGTGCTGGCTGCAGCTGGGACTTAATTGGATGAATCAAGAACCCTAGCTTACCACAAAGCTTTAGTAACTGAAACTGAGTTCTCAGCTGACTCTTGATAATCACTAATGATCAGAATGTCATTGAGATAAGCCATAATAATGTGCATTTGTGCTCTTAATTGGGCTAAACTGGTTTCAACAGTTTCGTAAAGAGTCTAAGAGCTGAACTCAGTCCATTTGGCAAAGCTTAACTGCCATAATTGTCCCAACCAATTAAATTTTAAGTACCACCGAAAAACTGATGCATAGGTACAGAATAATAGGCGTCTTTTCATCAATCTTAGCCATATAACAACCTGCTGAATTAAATATTTTGCAGTATTCAATGTCTCCATTTTAAAATGTTTGTATTCTACAAACTTATTTAGATCTGTAAGGTCCAGAATACTTCTGCAACCGCCATCTTTATTCCTTCTAAAAATATTAAAACAAATTGATGCTCGTGTTCATAAGTTTTTTCCATTACCCCTTTTCCAGATAATTGGGCAATTTTGGACATTAATCTCTGCTTTTTCAATTGCAGAAAACACGAAAACATAAGCAGGTTTATTCTGTACAGGAGGATTAACCCCTTCTTTAAAAGTAATAGTGGTTAATGAAATGCTTGTAATATATACCGATCAAAAGTAATAGTAAGCCAGTCTTTATAAACTTTTTGTAATCTCCCTCTAACTGGAGATTAATCCGCAGTTTCTTTAAGCATAGAACAAGTCTTTTAATTCCTCTCCATATGAGCGTGGTGGTCTCCTTTTCCCCCCCAATTCGGGTAAGTATTTGGCTGTGCAGTACAATAAGACTTCCTTGACATATTTCTGCCTCTATTTCCAAAATCAAATCCCCTTATGGGCGAAAATACCTTTTTGTCCAAGGACAAAGGTTTCATGCAGCTAAAATATTTAACTTTTCATCCAATTTTAATAATTTAGGCAGATTACTCCAAACAGACAACCAGGAGCTTAAACACCACTTGCTCGACACAGGTATGCAAACCTTGGGTGAAAAATGGGCCAAATAGCCATTTACCTCATACAAAATTTCATAGAAAGAATTGCACAATAGCGTCTTTTTTTTTTTTTTTTTTTATCCATCTCCGCAAAAAGCCATAATAGCAGCAGAATAATTTGTGAGGATTTTTGAACCTCACTACTTGACGCTCTCATATTTGGGGTCATGGATGCCCATATCAACGGATAAACCGTAGGCACTTCCAATGAGGCACAATTTCTTGTGCTGTGCAATTTTAATATTTCAATCATCACAGAAACATGAAGTTGGTGAGATACCATATATATATGTTGGCAGCTAGGTTTTCTTCCATAGCCTCACCACTTCCTTCATATATAGCAAATTCTTTTGCTATCCCAGGCACATTTGGCCTTTTTTTTTTTTTTTCTTTTTCTTTTTTATTTATTTTGTGGTGTGCTTTCAAATGCAAATCACCATCAACAGGGTCTGCCTTCTGCAGCCCTAAATCAATTGGGATTTCATCCCATGAGACTTCTTCCGGCCCAAATCCTGGGTCCGGAGTTCCAACTCCCAATTAGGCCCACAGCCATATTCAGAATAATTAAACCCCTCAGGGATTTTTTGGGATTCATCTGGGTACTGTGACCCTAGTCTCATAATTATTTGGAGAACTTTCTCCATATGCTCCATAATTAATTCCACATAGTTTTAATTATCTGGAGGACTTTCAAATATCAGAGTCATCAAAACCACTCAGATTTTTTTTTTTTTTTTTTTTTTCCATTTTCGGGAGCATTTCTTTCCGTGGTTATCATTTTTGGAAAATAATTCGCTAACGGGTATATCTGCGGCCACCGGTATCGGAACCGGCTCCGCACTAGCTTTCCCGTATATTTATTTTTCACCCCAGGAAGCACTTTACCCGCGAATTTTCCTTTACTTCATAATCTGTGCTATCCAGCACTTAACTTGACTCTGACTTGATTTTACATAAACTATTACTGCTGGACCTACCAGCGTCCGCTAAAAACATCGCAACTTTGCTGCACTTACCTGCGGGGCTGTTCCGACCGCTGCGAGGAGCTGCTCCTTACTGCAGCTCCTCCTTCCGCCGTCAGCGTTGACGTCATGCCGTTGCCAGCGTGAGGCGGGTTCTTCACGTAGTCACTCACGTGACTCCGAAGTAAAATAGAACGTACTACACAGAAACTAGATTTTTGAAAATCAGTATTTTGCATGCAACCTCATGTATTCTCAAATATCTGTATAGATTACTAAAAATCAGTACTACTGAATTGTGAAACCATTTTTGAAATGTGAATTTATAATTCTTGATTTTGATTCAATAACATATAAAAATATATAATAACATAACAAATAAAATTAACAATTCATCATATAGTTTCCCAAACAATCAAACATGCTGGCATGATGCTGCATTATCATTCATGTGCTCCTGGTAAATATCACAAAAAGGTGAGTAGCATGGTAAGTACGATTTTTAAAAATCACTCAGTGTTACTATTGTTGAACCATGCTGACTAGCATGTCAGGAATGAGTTCTTAGTTCACTGTCACTCAGCATGCTGGCATGATGCTGCAAAATAATTCAGGTGCTTCTGAATGTATATTGCCATTTACCACTACTTCTACTAATCCAAGGGCATTCGTTGGCCTTTGCCTATATTCCACCCCTTGTTCCACAAATATAGCACCTCAGACCAGTTTATCTAGCATGGCAGTCCTCAGTTTGTTAATGCTGTCAAAGCATGTGTCATTTTGCAGTACACTGATGTAGGTGGCCCTACTTCGACCCCTTCTTGCAATGCCCTGTTTGGGTTCCCAAAGTGTGAGGGGATTAGTTCAGTGTTCCTCTCACAGACTTTGACAACACTCGTGGCAGGCCGGCATATATTGCCATTTAGATATAAATCATGTTTTCCAGTTCCATTTTCCAAGAATATAACTGCGCAAACCTAGTCACCACTTTGTCCAAATTATGGACAAAACCATAGTGAATGTGAATTAAGGACAGCCTGTCATTGCTCATGGAAGTCCTGGTCTTTGCTTCTTCGCGGATGTGAAAACGTGTTTGTCCTCCTTGGCTGGATCAAAGTAAGATGCCGAGCGAGATTGCGCCCACTGCAAGCATGCCGCCCGAGGCAAGTATCTCTGCCGCTCAGGCTCCTGACCAAAGGTCCCGGCTACCTCCGCAGTCAAATGGAGGGGGACAGGCGGGGTCGGCAGAGCTACGTGGAGAGACTGGCTACCGACAACACCAAGAATGTGAAGAGCCAGACGGCGAGAGGGTGCAAAGTGGAGCCCAATGGTTTGGGCAGCTCTGCTTCCGAGGAAGACATCAGCAGCGGCAGCGGGGCCAGCAGCAACATGAAGACTTACCAGGCCTCTGGCAGCCGCCAGCAGAGCAGGCTGCTGGGGTTCCTGCCTGACATTGTGCGTCGCTCCAGCTCCAAGAGGCAGTTCTGGCCCGACTCGCTGGTCATGTACCGGCAGAAGTATGAGTTTGTGTGGGGAGTGGCGACCACCAGCAGCGCCTGCAGTTTCAAGGGCGTTGGCAGCCTGGTCCGGCGGCTGCCGCCCGGCTCTAGCAGCCAGGATGACAAGCAGCAGGGACCGGCAACGGGAGCAGCAACGTCGGAAGGGGGAGAATTGGCAGAGGGTACAGAAGCTGCAGCACCCCAGGGTGCACAAGTAACCACACCAGCAGCACTCCAGGTAGGTATGTTACTATACTTACCTACAGCGGCGTTGCAGTTCTGCCACTGGCCGTGTGCGCGACTTTGGTGCCTTTGAGGGGGGGGTGGGATAAAAATGCCGTTTTCTCCTGCCTGTTGGAGTCGAACTTTCTCAGGCTGCAGAAAAATCGCTCCGACATCCGTTCTCGGAAGTTTAAAAAAAAAATGTAATCGTTGGAGTAAAATAAAAAACTACTTCTAACGCCGTCAATGCCGACAACGGGAGGATCTCACGTAGGGGACAAAACATAAGGTAAGTCGTCTATTTTACATATAATCTTGCTTCTTAGGATTACTTTAACCCAAATTTCGTGGCGAAAATGTGATTATGGCCCCATACGAACCGGCAGTATTTTTCTTGCCGATATGGGGTTCAAATTCACCACAACCACATTGTTCCAAACGATCATATAACATATAACCATATAACAATTACAGCACGGAACAGGCCCTCTCGGCCCTTCCAGTCCGTGCCGACCATTGTTTTCCCCCAGTCCCATCTACCTGCACTCAGGACCATACCCTCCATTCCCTTCACGTCCATATACCTATCCACTTTTCTTTTAAATGTTAAAATCGATCCTGCCTCACACTTCTGCTGGAAGCTCATTCCACACAGCCACCACCCTTGAGTAAAGACGTTCCCCTCACCTAAAACTTCTGTCCCTTAATTCTCATGTCATGCCCTCTTGTTTGAATCTTCCCTACCCTCAAATGGGAAAAAACGTATCCACGTCAACTCTGTCTATCCCTTTCATCATTTTAAAGACCTCAATCAAGTCCCCCCTTAACCTTCTGCGCTCCAAAGAATAAAGACCTAAACTTGTTCAACCTTTCTCTGTAACATAGTTGCTGGAACCCTGGCAACATTCTAGTAAATCTCCTCTGTACTCTCTCTATTTTGTTGACATCCTTCCTATAACTAGGCGACCAAAATTGTACACCATACTCCAGAATTGGTCCTTACAATGCCTTGTACAATTTTAACATTACTTCCCTACTCTATCGCGTTCCACAAATCTCACTCCCAAGATGATTAAAATGCCCATTAATTTACGGGAATTAGACACTAAATTCCTTCCATTTGGCCTATATATTCATGACAATGAGATTTAAAAATCATGTTTTATTGTGTATTCTTGTGTGAATGTTATTTGGACACTTAGGCTATTTAAAAATGTTAACCTTTTCTTAAGAAATGGATAGATGTTTAGATCTAGTAATTGAATTTTGTGATTAGCTACCACTAGGTAATTAACTAATTATATGCTTTAATTTCAGGTCATCCAAGTAAGATTGTTTCATATTTGTTTCAGAATGCTTCAATCTATAATAACTGAAAATTTCATTCAGTTCTCTTAATTTTTAAGAAAGTTATGGACTTTTGACTGTCCTCGATCACAGCTTGCGAGTTACAGTGGCTTGCAAAAGTATTCATACCCCTTGAACTTTTCCACATTTTGTCACGTTACAACCACAAACGTAAATGTATTTTATTGGGATTTTATGTGATAGACCAACACAAAGTGGTGCATAATTGTGAAGTGGAAGGAAAATGATACATGGTTTCCAAATTTTATTACAAATAAAAAACTGAAAAGTGTGGCGTGCAAAAGTATTCAGCCCCGCTGAGTCAATACTTTGTAGAACCACCTTTCACTGCAATTACAGCTGCAAGTCTTTTGGGGTATGTCTCTACCAGCTTTGCACATCTAGAGACTGAAATTTTTGCCCATTCTTCTTTGCAAAATAGCTCAAGCTCAGTCGGATTGGATGGAGAGCATCTGTGAATAGCAATTGTCAAGTCTTGCCAGAGATTCTCAATTGGATTTAGGTCTGGACTTTGACTGGGCCATTCTAACACATGAATATGCTTTGATCTAAACCATTCCATTGTAGCTCTGGCTGTATGTTTAGGGTTGTTGTCCTGCTGGAAGGTGAACCTCCGCCCCAGTCTCAAGTCTTTTGCAGACTAACAGGTTTTCTTCCAAGATTGCCTGTATTTGGCTCCATCCATCTTCCATCAACTCTGACCAGCTTCCCTGTCCTGCTGAAGAAAAGCATCCCCACAGCATGATGCTGCCACCACCATGTTTCACAGTGGGGATGGTGTGTTCAGGGTGATGTGCAGTGTTAGCTTTCCACCACACATAGCGTTTTGCATTTATGCCAAAAACTTCAATTTTGGTCTCTTCAGACCAGAGCACCTTCCTCCGCATGTTTGCTGTGTCCCCCACATGGCTTGTGGCAAATTGCAAACGGGACTTATGGCTTTGTTTCAACAACGGCTTTCTTCTTGCCACTCTTCCATAAAGACCCGATTTGTGGAGTGCACAACTAATAATTGTCCTGTGGACAGAATCTCCCACCTGAGCTGTGGATCTCTGCAGCTCCTCCAGAGTTACCATGGGCCTCTTGGCTGCTTCTCTGATCAATGCTCTCCTTGCCCGGCCTGTCAGTTTAGGTGGACGGCCATGTCTTGGTAGGTTTGCAGTTGTGCCATACTCATTCCATTTTCAGATGATGGATTGAACAGTGCTCCGTGAGATGTTCAAAGCTTGGGATATTTTTTTATAACCTAACCCTGCTTTAAACTTCTCCACAACTTTGTCCCTGACCTGTCTGGTGTGTTCCTTGGGCTTCATGATGCCCAAGGAACATTGTTTGTTCACTTATGTTCTCTAACAAACCTTTGAGGCCTTCACAGAACAGCTGTATTTATACTGAGATTAGATTACACACAAGTTGACTCTATTTACTAATTAAGTGACTTCTGAAGGCAATTGGTTGCACTCGATTTTATTTAGGGGTATCAGAGAAAAGGGGGCTGAATACTTTTGCACGCCACACTTTTCAGTTTTTTGTTTGTAAAAAGATTTGAAAACTATGCATCATTTTCCTTCCACTTCACAATTATGCGCCACTTTGTGTTGGTCTATCACATAAAATCCTATTAAAATACATTTACGTTTGTGGTTGTAACGTGACAAAATGTGGAAAAGTTCAAGGGGTATGAATACTTTTGCAAGCCACTGTAAGTCAATGGAAAAGCAATAGGGAACAAGATGCTAATTTCAGAGTATGAAAATGGCCATAACTTTTTTAATACTGAAGATATGAAAGTGAATTATGTGTCAAATTAAACTTATTTTTATGCTTTATCTGATGGGATAAAATGCAGACTTGATTTTTAAAATCTCAAAATGTTGTAACATTGCTACTCCAGGGTGCACAGGTAACCACACCAGCAACACTCCAGGGTGCACAAGTAACTACACCAGCAGCACCCAAGGGTGCAAAAGTAACCACTCCAGCAGTGCCCCAGGAAGCACCAGTCGCCACGTCAGCAGCATTCCAGGGTGCACAAGTCAAGGGCATGTCCCACTTGGGCCACATTTTCGGCAACAGCCTGAAAAGAGGTTGTTGCGTCGTGGTTGGGTCGTGACACGGTGTGATGCATGTGGTGACGCGCAGGTGATGCGCGGTGTCTCCTTGTCGCCCCTGGATTTTGGAATGTTCAAAATCCAGGGGCGACATCTGGGTGTCTCATCATGTTGTGCGCCCTGTCACATGCTGACATATGCTGTCCTGCGGGTGACGCCCAGTTAAGGTTAGGGTTAGGGTTGGGGACCACAGATGGGCTGTAAAGTATTCTTCCTTCAATGCATGGATTTTAAAGTTAATATATTAAAATTAATACAATAAAATCAATTGTGCAAATGAAAAGATGTCTGAGTTTATTTACAGATGTATTGGTCCGCTTCCAGAACCAATCACCGTCTCTAAATTTTCACAGGGATGGATTCAGTGAGTGTAGACTGTACTCCCCTCCACCCCCCTCTTCTCCCCTCATGCCCCCATCCCTCTTTCTCCACTGTCCCCCACCCTTCTCCCCTTCCCCCTTCTTCCTTTCCCCCTCTTCCTCCCTTTTCCCCGTTCCACTCTTCTCCCCCTTCTCCATTCCCCCTCTCCCCTCACATCCCCTTCTCCCCCTCTCCCTCCCTTCTCCATTCTCCAACCCCCCCCACTTTCCCCGACAACCCCCATTTGTGGACCCAGCCTGTGACAGCTAGATCCCACAGCATAAAGGCCACATCATCTGTTTTAGTAACATTGACTATGGGATAAATGCAGACTTTGGGGGGCATCAGGGAAAGTGGGGGAGGGGGGGGGGGGGGTTGTTTGAGAATGGGAGAAGGAAGGGAGAGGGCTGAAGGGGAGGGGGGAGTGGAGAAGGGGGAGAAGAGTGGAGTGGGGAGAAGGGAGGGAGAGGGTGGAAGGAAAGAAGGGAGGGGAAATGGGAGGGGAGAATGGTGAAGGGGGGGTGGAGGGGAGAGGGGTGTTCAGTCTCCACTCACTGAATCCATCCCTGTGAAACGTTAGAGACAGTGATTGGATTTGGAAGCGGACCAATCCATTGGTAAATATAACTGAATGACACAGTCATCTTTTAATTTGCACAATAGATTTTATTGTATTCATTTTAATATATTCATATTTAAAATCCATACATTGAAGGAAAAATATTTTACAGCCCATCTGTGGTCCTTAATTTTGGCTCTAACCCTAACCCTTATAACCACGCCAGCAGCGCCCCGAGAAGCAGCAGCGGGTCACCCCAAGGAGCCGCTCAAGCGGCGGGTTGGTGAAGGCGGATTGCGGCGCTCACACTCCGACCTCAGCTGCCGCTTCCTCCGAGCCGGCTCGTGCTTGGACAGTTTCTTCGTGCACTGCGGACTCGAGCCCGAGGTAATCGAGAACCTGGCCAGGCAGAAGTTTGCCGCTGAAGCCGCCTTCGCAAGCATTGCCCCCAAGTTTTGCAGCGTGAGCTGCCCAGACTCGGAGAGCAAACCTTCCCGGCAGAACAGCAGCGATAGCGGCAACGAGCCGCTCCGGGGGAAGAACAAGACCCTGCCCTCTGCCCTCTCAGTCATAGAGCGCAATGCCAGGGTCATCCAGTGGCTGTACGGCTGCAAGAGGGCCGAGGAACCCAAAGGCAAGGCTCCCTGTCCTGAAATTAAAAATATTGCACCCCAATTTTATTTTTGCTCTGGTTGTTTTGTTTAAAAGGGGGGTGTGACCGCACCCATCGCACCCCCCCTTCGGACGGCCATGTGTAATGAACAAGCTGCCAGAGGAAGTAGTTGAGGCTGGGACAATCCCAACATTTAAGAAAGACAGGTGCATGGATAGGACAGGTTTCGAGGTATATGGACTAAACGTGAGCAGGTGGGACTAGTGTGGCGACTTCATGCCCACGTGGTTTTTTAGGTACAGTAACGAGCAGCGTCACATGAGGGGGAGGAGCTGAGATTCAAAATCTGAGGTCAAAGGTACTAATGGGCTTCTCTGTACACGAGGAGTGAAGAGGACATTTGATTAAATGAATCACGAGGTGTTTGGCAAAGCTTGGTGTCGCTTGTCCTTTATTTTCGGTCGTGAGATTTAGTGGATCCTACAACTGATGACCTCATGGCTACACGCAACCTTCAATTTACTTACGAGATGTACGACGATACAGGTGACGCGGTGTCAGTCGACGAAGCTCGATTTCACTCCCTCAATGACACGAGCCAACGAAAAAAATGTGGGTGCCTAGCAGCTCGTCTTCCAGAGCAGATCACATGCAAAGTCGAGGACGTGCTCCTTAATCCAAAAGGATTTGTCGCCATTCGACAAGCTTAAATCCGCTGTCTTGGCGTGAACGCAGCCCTCGAAGCAAGCCCGTATTTCGGACTTGCTGGGAGATGATAATCTCGGCGATAGGAGGCCATCACAAATGCTGCGGAGATGGCGCAGGCTGCCAGGAGATGAAGACATTGACGGCGATGTCTGGAAACAGAAGTTTCTCCGTTGCATGTCTACTCAGGTGCAGGAGCACCTGATAGGTATGTTTCAATTGGCCAGCATAGACGAGCTCGCAAAACAGGCTGACATTGTTATGGAGACAACCACTGCGCTGCAGGTGACGGTGGCTAATGCAGCGATAGTAAAGCCGGAAACTGCACAGTTGGAACAGCAAATTGCAGCGCTCACTGCGCAAGTCCAGGCTTTGGCAGCCCAGCTGAGCCAACCCCGTTTCAGGTTTAACGCAAACCTTGGGGGTCGAGGATCGGGCAGAAGCGACGCCCAACGCATTTGCTGGAAACACCGTAAATATGGTGCAGTGGCCTGGTCGAGTTAACCTCCTTGCTCCTTCTGCAAACATCAACACCCGGGAAACGACGAGGCCGGCAGTAGAGGCGACTGCTGCCCGTGGTCAAACTAGCCACTACCTTTTTCTCAGCGACCGCCTTTCGGGTATGCAATATCTTATTGACTTCGGCACCGCGTTATCGCTCGTTCCTCCCAGTTCCCAAGAGCATTTACACCCTAATAGCCCTGTCTCTCGGTGCGAGTCCACCCACGAGTGACCCCAAGTGAAAGAAAAAAAACAGACTCATGGTTGTGTATGAGATTCCAAGTTTATGTTCAAGTGTTTAACCGAGTTCCCACGGGTATGTCATTTCTGCGATGTTCCAAGTTCCTCTCCCGAGTTACCAAGTTCCTCTCCCGTTACTCTTGAGCCGACCGTGAATGAAGGTCTGTTTAAATAAGCAACAGTGTTAAAGAAGACATATCCATCCTGCGGCTTTGACTTAAAGATAGAATTCAGCGCGGCCGCATCTATTGATATGACCTACAAAGGGAAAATGCGCACCGTCCAGTGCCAGAGCATTATTCTTATGATTTGTTTGATACACACATCACGTAGTTAGAAGACCAGCAGGCGTCAGAAACAGCGGGCAGGCGACAATCACCCGCCATAACGCTTCTGGTCTGCAGTGTGCAATAGTCACCAAAATACACTGCATCTTTAGAAAGTACAAAGAGCATCTTCAAAAATACAAAATATGTCAAAACCACTGGATAGGCCTTAGTCGTGGTGCTGTACAACACGGAAACAGGTCCTTTGGCCCAGTTTGGCCGTGCCGTCCAATTTGGTGTCTTCGGGTAGTCCTATTTGCCTGCATGTGGCCCATAGCCCTCTAAACCCTTCCCATCCATTTATCTGTCGTTAATAACCTCAAGAAAATCCCTGATTCAGTTTCCTGGGTCCAACTCAGAGAGAAGTCTCCCCCCTTTCCAGGGTTAATCGCTCCACTGTTTATTATGAATTTATTATGAATTTATTTATTATGCATTATGAAGTCCTCGACAGTGAACCCCATGGGCAATCACTACCAAAGTGTCTGCTCACACAGTCAGTACACTTGTCTTCCGTACTAAATCACCCAAACCCCCCCTCCCCTCCCTCGTCCCCCCCTCCCCTCCCTCGTCCCCCCCCCCCACCTTTCCCTCCCAACTCCAGTCCCGTCCCAACCCCCTGGGAAACTGAAGGGAGCGACAATCAACTGCCACGGATACAAATAATGTCATACACAAGAAAGGGCAGATGCTGGTTGACAAAAAGTGAACACATGGTGCTGGAGAAATTTGGAAACATCATCCGTCACCCATTCCTTCTCTCCAGAGATGCTGCCTGCCCGCTGAGTTAAAGAGTGCCCATGGTAGACTCACGAGTCACTAAGGTAAACGGAACACAGCACAATCGTTCCAGCGTTTCATGCATCACGTACTCTCCGGCCTCGATTTCATCTACGCATCCAGCGAAGACGAACACAAGAAACACCTCGGATTACTGTTCCGGCATCTCGACGAATATGGTATCGTCATTAAAACGAACAAATGCGTGTTTGGCGCTCGCGAACTCACTTTCCTCGGGCATCGCATGACGGAGAACAGCATCATGCCCAGCGAATCAAAGGTGCAGGATATCTGAAATTATCCAGCACCAAATTGTTAAACCAATTTCGGCGATTTTTGGGGATGATGAATTTCTACCGAACGCCGCAGTATTACCCTTGGCCAACTTACTCAAAGGTTCGGAAAAATCGTCTTCAAAGAAACCATTGAGTTTACCCGATGCAAGCCTTCAATGCTGCTAAGAGGACTCTTGCTGACGCAACTATGCTGATCCATCAGAGGCCCAATGCCTTATTTCACTCACCACTGATCCTCCGTCAATGCCATGGGAGCCGTCATGGAGCAGCGAGTCAACGGCAGGTGGGAGCCTCTGGCATTCTTTTTGGCAAAATTATCACCCACTCAGGTGAGGTACAGTACGTTTGGGCGAGAACTTTTGGCTAGGTATCTCGCCATCAAGCATTTCCGCCATCTGTTGGAAGGCTGCCCCTTCACTATTTATATGGACCACCAACCACTCACATACACTGCTCGTACAAGTGTGGGGAGCTATTCAGCGCGAGAAATCCGCCACTTGGATCTTGTTTTGCAATTCTCCAGTGATATCAGGCACATTCAAGGAAAAGCAAATCCGTTGCCGATGCCCTATCAAGACTGAGGTTGTTGCTCTGAATACGGCCACACTCATCAATTTTTATGCCATGGCTCGCGTGCAACATACTGATCCCGATCTGAGCCATTACCACCGGACGCATACAGCCCTAAAATTGGAAGATGTACCAATCGGTGACATGAGAGAAACCATCGTTTGTGACACTTCCACTGGTATACCTAGGCCGTTTGTGCCTAGGAGGATACGTCGAGAAGTTTTCAGCTTGCTGCATAATTTATCACATCTGGGCAAGAATGCTACGATAAAGCTAATCCCTGAACATAGAAACATAGAAACATAGAAAATAGGTGCAGGAGTAGGACATTCGGCCCTTCGAGCCTGCACCGCCATTCAATATGATCATAGCTGATCATCCAACTCAGCATCCTGTACCTGCCTTCTCTCCATACCCCCAGATCCCTTTAACCACAAGGGCCACATCTAACTCCCTCTTAAATGTAGCCAATGAACTGGCCTCAACTACATTCTGTGGCAGAGAATTCCAGAGACTCACCACTCTCTGTGTGAAAAATATTTTCCACATCTCGGTCCTAAAGGAATTCCCCCTTATCCTTAGACTGTGACCCCTTGTTCTGAACCTCCCCAACATCGGGACAATCTTCCTGCATCTAGCCTGTCCAACCCCTTAAGAATTTTGTAAGTTTCTATAAGATCACCCCTCAGTCTTCTAAATTCTACCGAGTACATGCCAAGTCTATCCAGTCTTTCCTCATATGAAAGTCCTGACATCCCAGGAATGGTGAACCTTCTCTGTACCCCCTCTATGGCAAGAATGTCTTTCTTCAGATTTGGAGACCAAAACTTTACGCAATACTTCAGGTATGGTCTCACCAAAACCCTGTACCTCCCTGCTCCTATACTCAAATCCTTTCGCTATGAATGCTAACATACCATTTGCTTTCTTCACTGCCTGCTGCACCTGCGTGCCTACTTTCATTGATTGGTGTACCATGACACCCAGGTCTCGTTGCATCTCCCCTTTTCCTAATTTGCCACCATTCAGATAATAGTCTACCCACCTGTTTATGCCACCAAAGTGGATAACCTCACATTTATCCACATTATACTGCATCTGCCGCATTTGCCCACTCACCCAGCCTATCCAAGTCACCTTGCAGCCTCCTAGCATCCTCCTCATATCTAACACTACCCCCCAGCTTAGTGTCATCCGCAAACTTGGAGATGTTGCATTCAATTCCCTCGTCCAAATCATTAACATAAATAGCTGGGGTCCCAGCACTGAGCCTTGCGGTACCCCACTAGTCACTGCCTGCCATTCTGAAAATAACCCGTTTACTCATACCCTTTGCTTCCTGTCTGCCAGTCAGTTCTCTATCCACATCAATACTGAACCCACAATTGAATGTTTCATCTGGCCTTTCATCAAGCGGGACGTTTGATTGTGGGCAAAGACTTGTCTACCGTGTCAACAATCGAAGATCTCCAGGCACACCAGGACCCTTTTTGCCGTGTTTCCCGTACTGAATACCAGTTTCCAGCACATGCACCTAGACTTGGTCAGCCCACTACCACCGTCAAGAAACTACAGATATCTGCTCACTTGTGAAGACCGGTTCACAAGGTGGCAAGATGCTATCCCAGTCATTAACATTGCAGCAGAGACAATAGCCCTTTTGTTGACCGATCGATTTTGGTCTTTGGGGTCCCAAGTATGATCACAACAGACCGAGGACCGCAATTCGAGTCTGCGCTTTTTCAAACACTAACCAATCTTTTGGGTACGAACCGAATTGGAACGACAGCGTATCATCCACAAGCGAATGGCCTGATTGAACGGTTCCATCGCCAGTTGAAAGCTGCTCTGGCAGCCGAAGGAGACACGTCGCACTGGAGTGAACGATTGCCTCTGGTTGGTCTATCACATACAATCCCAATAAAATACATTTACGTTTGTGGTTGTTACGTGACAAAATGTGGAAAAGTTCAAGGGGTATGAAAACTTTTGCAAGCCACTGTGTGTAAATCAATAATAAATGGAGGTTTAGCTTTACCGAATTACATGTTCTATTTCTGGGCAGTTAACATTAAAAATATGAACTTCTGGTTGGAAAAATTGGACCAGCAATCAGACTGGTTAAAAATGGAATAGGAAGACTGTTTACCCTTTGAAATTGGTTTGATTCTGTTTGTTACTACTAAATTAAGCAAAAAAAACCTATAGTGAAAACCCTATAATATACAGTGGTATACGAATTTGGAAACAATTAAAAAAAGACTTTAAAATTGGATAATCTATCACTCTTTCTCCCCATTGTAAACAACCCTGCATTTAAACCTTCAATGTTGGATAAAGGTTTTTTGCAATGGAAAAATCATGGAATTAAAAAGATGGGTCATCTCTATAGGAAAGGTACATTTCTTTCATTTCAGGAGTTACAACAAACTTATGGACTTCATTTAAATGATAATTTCAGATATCTACAACTTAGAGATCATGCTAAATCAAATACACAGGATTACAGAACTAGAGATCCAGAAACACTTGATGAATGTTTGAATAAACACCCTAATACAGAAAAATTAATATCATATCTATAATATCCTATTAGACAGCGAGGCACCAACGACGGAAATATATAGGCAAACATGGGAAAACGAACTAGGCCAGCCAATAATGAAAGATATTTGGGACGAAAGCTTACAACATATACATCAATGCTCGTTAAATGCCAGACATTCTTTAATACAATTTAAAGTATTACGTAGATTACATTACTAAAAAATGAAATTAAATAGAATCTTCCCAAATATATCTCCTATCTGCGAAAAATTCAGGCATTTAGAGGCTAACAACGCATACATTTGTAAATTGTATAAAAATTAAAAAATTTTGGACGGAAATTTTAAAGATAATTTCGGAAGTTGTCAACACCCAATTGGACCCCGACTCAAAACTAATAATATTAGGATTATTAGAACAAAGTCAAACACTTACTACAAGCCAAATAAACTTTATTGACTACAGTATAATAATTGGGAAAACATTAATATTAAAATTTTGGAAAGATCCTATAACCCCCACAATCAAAATGTGGATTATGGAAATGTCGGAGACCCCACATTTGGAAAGAATCAGACTTGTCTTAATGGACAAACAAGAACTTTTTATCAGAATATGGTCTCCATTTATTGATTATCTGAAGGCGCAAACTGGTTCGGCACGAGAACCTGACTGAAACTCGAATTAAGGATTAGATGAAGAGTTATATTTTATAATTTACGAACATATCTCCAATGATGTATTATTAATTAATTATTCAATTTTTCTTTATTATACCTTCTTGGTTTTTTGTTTTTTATTCCCTATTATTTTCTATCTATATAAAAAAAATATATATAGTAGAATTATTAAATGATTGATAATATTGACAATATTAGTAATGTATGACTGTTACACATGAAATGTTTTATTATGTATTTACTTCTAATAAAAAAATAATAAATAAATAAATTAATTAAAAAGATGTATTCGAATCACGTACTGAGTCTGGAGTTCGTTTACATGGTGTCAGAAGTGGGATGGTGTGGGCACTTAATGGCAGTGTTCAGTTCTTTCAAGTTGATGCACAAACGGATTTCAGTTTTTCCGTTCTTGACTGTGGCAATCATGGTTGAGACCCAGTCGGTGGGGTCGCTGACTGCTTCAATTATGCCTGTGGAGGCCATGTCCTTCAGCGCAGAGTGAACCCTGTCAGTCATGGCAAATGACAATCTGTGTGGAGGTCGGATGCAGGGTGTCACTTCGGGGTCAATAATAATCTTGTAAGTCACGGGCAACTTGCCCAGGTTATTGTCGAAAAGATCAGGGAATTCACTAAGCGGGTCCAGGGCTAATTTGCAGCTTGTGGATCATTTTGTCAAAGGAGATCAGCCCCAGTTCCTGACAGGCCCAGTTGCCAAGCAGAGTAACTGAATTAAAGTTCAAGACATAGGAGGTCAATTTCCTCATGGTTTTTTTCAGCACACATTTCAAGTTGGTTTTGCCCAGAGGCACCAGCACCAGCACCTCCCCTCCAAAAGCATGTAGAGTGGATTTGTCCTTGATCAGTGGCTCGTTAGTTCTTATCTTGTTGAAGAGGTTGATTGACATAGTATTTACTTTTGCCCCAGTATCCAATTTTGCGTCAAAGTGGACTTTGTTTACAGTTACTGTCACTGTTGGATCAGAATTCTGAGCAGCAGCAAGCTGTAACGAGTAAACAGTCGGGTCCTCATGAGTTAATTGGGCTCTGTTCGGGGGCGGATTCGAGCTGGAATTGGGGAGTGAGATTGTTGCTGTCTCGTTGCAAAAAATTGAGATTAGACCTGAAGCTAGGCGAATTCTTCCCATTGGCCCGACTTGCTGCCCGACATACAGAGGCAAAGTGATTTAACTTTTTACAGTAATTGCATGCTTTATCAAGGGTGAGACAAGCTGATTGTCTGCTGTGTGAGTAATTGCAGTTTGGACATCTCTTCTGAGGATCGCCGAGAGCCGCCTGACTAGCTTGGGTCATAAATCGCCTGTTATCTGTTTTGGTTCGCTGCCTAGTGAGGCCCGTCAGATTGATGGTTTTGGTTTCGTGCAAACTGTCTATAGGGTCGATGAATTCTGCTGTTCTGCATGCGTGTGCTGCTTCATCAAGTGTCAAATCTGGCCGTCTCAGAAGCTCTGATCTGAGCTTTAGGCACTAATGCCATTCACTAAAATGTCCCTTGTGAACTAATCAGTCAGCTGACAAGAAGTGCATGATAGTGTGAGGTGGTATGTGGTGTTCCTGAGGTAGGATAAGGGTTGTGCATTTGGTTGAAGGACCTAATGGTTTTCGAAAGTAGCTGTTCCCGAAGCTGGTGGTGTGGCACTTCAGACTTCCACAACTCTGCCCGATGAGAGTAGTAAGAAGAGATCATGGCCCAGATGGTAAGGCTGTTCGATGATAGATGCCATCATCTTGATGCAGTGTCTCATGTGGATGGTTTCAGTGGTGGGGAGGGCTATGCCTGTGATGGACTGGGCTGAGTCCACCACTCTCTGCAACCTCTTTCATTCCTTTGCATTGAAATTTCCATACTAGGCCATAATGCAACCAGTGAGGATACTTTCTACAATGCCTCTGCAGAAGTTTGCTAAGGAATTCGCAGACATGCCAAATCACATTAAACGTCTAAGAAATAAGAGGCACTGGAGCACCTTCTTCATGATTACAACTTTGTGCTGGCCACAAGACTGGTCATCTAAGATGTTAATGACCAGGAATCTGAAGCCGCTAACACTCTCCACCAGTGGTTCTTAACCTTTTTGGCATACATACATGCATACGCGAACAAAATACTGTATGTGGTATGTACCTTTGTTAGGTTCCTAAAAATGGGCTCAATAAATCGATATGTTATTTATGACCCCTTCATGTCCCCCGGTAAAGCCCCATAAGAACACCCATGGGGGTCCCGACCCCCAGGTTAAGAACCACTGCTCTCCACCATGGGTCCACCTCCCGACTTCCCTTCACTGAAGTCAATGATTAGTTATAATACCCAGGAGACTCTGTCAATTAGTTTATTCAGTACAGAGATGGATAGAATTCTGGATATTAAGGGCATTACGAAATATGGGGATAGTGCAGGAAACTGTTGGTTATCTCAGATACTTATGAATATCGGTGCAGGCTCAATGGACCAAATGCCTTCTCCTGCTATTATTTCTTAAGGGCCTGTCGCACTTGGCGATTTTTTCGGCGACTGCTGGCATCATTGACTGACGTATCAGATCACCGAAAAAGTTGCGTTGTGATGCGGTGTGACGCGACGTGATGACGTATTGACGCGCAGTGTTTCCTCAATCCTCAAGTGTAGCAACATTTTTTTTGTCGCCGCTGGATTTTGAAATGTTCAAAATCTTTTGGTGACCCTGATACGTCAGTTAATGACGCCGGCAGTCGCCGAAATGGACAGGCCCTTCATATTCTTGAATGGTGTGGTACGACTTTGGGCAATAATCGGGAAAAGAAATGGAGCAGAGACTCATTAAGGCATTAGTGGTAGAGACCATAATATTTAATCAATTCAAGCTGTTAGCAGTGGAGATATTGAATCCATAATTATATTCCAGATTAAACATTATGGATTGAATGTGGAACTTTTTATTTGTATTTAAAATGATGCTGGCCAACAATAGGATTTTGACATCACCACTATATTTCATGAGAAATTCTCAGAAATGTAATTGTGTTTGTTTTGTTGAGCTGAAACATAGTTGTTTGTGGCTACAGTGAAAATGAAGGTCCTCCCGAAAAAATGGTGAAGGTTGCCAAAAACTGTTCAACAGTTGGCAGATGATACATTCAGAAAGGAGCGCCAAAATGTGATCGGCGCAATTTCCAGCAGTATCATTGCTGTTGCCAATACTCTGCTGCACAACAGAGAAGGGTGTTTTCTGTTATAGCCATACATGCCATGATATTTAGACAATTGTCACGGTGGAGAGAGATCTTACATCTACTGAAAGGACTGCACACAGATACAGTACACACATTGCTGCTCGACCCATAACTCCAATACATTCAACTATCTCTTATTTACTCTCTGTCCGCATCTCACAGTTAACGTTTTACTTCTTCCAGACCCTTATTCAGAGATTGTTAACCTGTAGCCCAATGTCTTCTCCATTTAGGTTAAAAAAAAAGAGGGAATAAGTGGAAAGTCATATGGAAAGGAAGTGAGCTATCTTGAATGCAGAAGCTACTCAGGTTGGGGGAAAAGATCCTCATTTCCATGGCCAGAAACATAATTTAAGTGATTGCCACCTCTTGAGCAAAGACTGCACAAAATCTGCTATCTATGCTCATTCGTAATGCTTCATTATGACTGGGACTTTCCTTTTGTATTGATCAACAGAAGACACCTTCATTAGTCTATCATTAAGGTGTTCTGGGTACAGTCACTCTGTGCAATGTTCTCCTGTTTGGTTTTACATGGAATGAAGAGATCCACCCCATTTCTACATTACCCAAACATCTGCACCTAATAGGAAGTTTCAGAGCATAAGGAGTTGTGAATTCCTGGTATGGTAATTGTCAACACCTGGGTCATGCTGATCTCGTGCATATTTCTGGGTTTTCTGCTCACTGTGGCATTGGAGAAGTCACTCAAACCCCGTATTCATGAAAACATAGCTTCATTTCCTTTCAGGAAGGGGCAGTTGGCACCTAAGGCACTGGGACTTGTGAACATTGTTGACTTAGGCATCAATCATTTGCACCTAACTCCCATAAAATCTCTATCGGATAACTAGGATCAGTGCATTAATGTAAAGAGATACCAATCCCTAAATGTGCAGGCTTCTTTGAACCATGAGATGATGATCAATGGTTTGTTTTCTTTAGTTACTTGTGAATCTTGGGAAGCATTTGAGCAGTCTACAATCAGTGCTAAAGTTATGTTATCTTCTGCCAATGTCAGTAGAATGAGACAGGTTCTCCTGAGACTATACCATAATTGTAAATTTCAGAAGGCATGACATTCAGATTCAAATCATTAGAAGCATAGACACATTGAAAATAGTAAGATTAAACAAGAACTTACCAGTTCGAAGTTTGATCGTTATTTTATGAGGAGTAACGATGAGGGATTACGTGAAGAAGGCCCGCCTGGCGCTGGAACGGCATACTTCAAAGCAGCGGCATGAAAAACACAGAACATAATAGCCGGAGTAAGATAGTAAGGTTCAACATAGATTTAGAACTACCTGATGATCATTTATTTTATGAGGGTCGGGAGTGGGCACGTAATCCCTCATCGTTACTCCTCATAAAATAACGATCAAACTTCGAACTGGTAAGTTCTCGTTTAATCTTACTATTTTACTCCGGAGTCACGTGAGTGACTACGTGATGATTTTGAAGCTTTCTGTGTTTTTTATGTCGTAGACTCATTCCATTCAACACAGTAATGAGCAAGTAACACATTTTTTCCTCCAAACATTGCCTCAAGTTATGTGATAAATTATTTCACATTATAAAAGAATAAAAGTAATGCCCTTTCCATTGAAAGGCAAATTTATCACAAAAATATCAATTGATATATATAATTTGATAGTATGAACAAAGCAACAATTATAGAGAACCCAACACTCCGTGTCCAATCCTGACACCATGACTGGTTCCATTTAATTTAATATATATTTTACACCCTCCTGTGGCCTTGCATCTTTGCTCGAGTGGCTCATCCTGTGCCATTCCTGTGAATGTATCTACCTCCTTTACAGAGTGATTTTCCACATTTCAGTGTCTAGTTCCACTGAGTGTTATTCAAGTTTTAACCATCTCGAATACATTTCTCTCGAACCATCAGTTTTTTCTGATACCTAATGTGTTTTTTTGTGTGTAATAAGTAGTGCTGTCTCATCACCACAGACACTCTTACCTACTTCAACATATTTCATCAATGTTGACTCACACACAATTTATGACCGACAGGATATGCTTCTAGATTTACCTTGGTTTCAGCTCTTCTTGGTCTGCTTTGTTTGGTAAATTCATAACCATATATGATAATGTAATCTGTATCCACATGCAATTATAACGTAATATTTGCAATGTTTGCACTCTTATGTTGATACTAAAGTCATGAGCATTATTACTTTTAATGTTAACTTTTTTGAATCATTGATAGAATTGGAGTCCATTGCCTAAGCCAATTCAGGACTATATTAACCTCCCGACTTATGTATTGCAACTTTGGACAGATTATATATATATATATATATATCTACATATATATCCCTTTTTTCATATCGGGATATTACGAATGAACCCGATAACTTCTTGGTTAGTAGATTGTCCGTAAATAGGACGATAACACTCTGAGCCCTATTATTGGCTCTATCAATTAGATACTCAGAAAAAATGCAATCCACAAGGAACTCACATATATAAAATATGACAAATAACTTTACTGACTACCCAGACTTCCAATTTCTTATAACAAAATATTGTTTTTTAAACTTATTTCTTCAAATTGCAGGTATAACACTTCTTTTGTACATAATTATTTTATTGTTATGTTGTTATATTAGTTAAAACATTCATAGACTTCTTTGACCATCAAACTCTTGTAATGGTCTGGTCAACCTGCAGATAGTCAAATTCATATTTTCATGTCATGGATGCCTTTGTACAACAATAAATTACTGCAAGTATGAATCATCATAAGTGGTTCAACATCACTCAATATTTATGAAAACCATGAAGGTCCGTTTTAGGCCACCAAAGCGCCTCTGGCAGTGTCCTGCTACATTTTCATCAGACACTGCCCTATCAGACAAAAATGAGGAACATAAAAGACCATCTTTCCTCATGTATTGAGAGAAATGCATCCACTTTTCCTGTTCTTGGTTTACCCACGAGAACATTTGAAAGATCGGTGATTTAATCTGTATACAACCAGATTAATCGTAAATAATCCATATAACTGATAATGTTTTTTCCCTCCTTAATTTGTTGTCTGCGATAACATTGTCTCTTTCTTAGAGATGAACAGCTGGACTAAAACATTTTAGAATATGCCACATCTGTTTATTCAGATAATCACTTGATTATTATTTTACTTATCTTATGTGATTTGATATATACCACAGCCGTGGTATTGTTCACCTAGATATGACATGGACACTTCCATAATAGAACAATCGATATTTAATCCATAACTCCTTATACTTCAAAATTAATACAAATGTTTGGAGAAATTTCTTAGGACAATCCATTTGCAATTACCTGGTATTATAGTCCGTAGTCTCAACAAGAGACGTATCAACCAAATATTCACAGAAGCTGTCCATCATCTGTTAATACTTGCTTCAGCTTGCAACAGCTGCTAAGCTTATAGTTAAAGCAGCTTGTGGACCTTTTTATCCATTACTTTAATAATGATAATGTATCATTTGGTATTTGCATAGACCTCTCACAAAGGCATACATCCTCTTATAAAGCTTCTGTATTCATTCTTTTGGAGCTTTATTTACTCTTAGCTAGGCTCCTTTTCTGATGGAGGGACAAAGTATGTCAACAAAGCAATGAGACATATTTGTATTTAGACAATTTTCCCCCTCTTATGGTGCTGAATTACTCCTAAATCCAGAATAGTAATTTATGAATATTTATGAATGCCTAAACATAGACTTTATGTGATGGGTCAGGTACTTGCCTTTCAACAGGCTTGTAATTGCAGTACTAATTTGCAGCTGACTCTTTATAAACTTCCAATTTGAATGTGATCAAGATAAACCATGACCATGTCCTCATTAGTGCAAGTGCTGATCTTTTTATCAGTACAATTGTTGTTCCAGTATTCTGTTTAACAGCCTAGAACTGGTTTTAATCCTTTAGACAATGCTTTAACTTGCACAGCTGACCCATTTTAATTAATTTCAAGCACCTGTAATATTTGATTAACAATTTGTTAATAACAACTGTATTTCAATATTGAAGATGTTTCCATTTTAATAAAATGTTTTTACACTGTGAAAGTGTATATAAAATGATGTTTTGTATGGTTTATACCATCACATCTTTTCACTGAGGTAATTTTATAATATATTTGTACGTACCCCTTCTTTATTGGAGTTATTTTGGGTGCAAACCTAAAATCATTTTTTTAGGTTTTCCTATACAGGTGAACCAATTCCTTCTACAATTTTTTGTAGTCCTTAGTTATATTAAATCAATGATCATAATACACCTGTAATCCCCCACAATCGGAGATTTCATCAACTTATTTTGTAATAAGTTGTTTGCACCTCTTCAACGTACTTCAAGCCTTCTTTTCCCAATTATATGGGTTCAGATAAGGCTGTGTTGGATAATATTTATTTATCATACTTCTGCCTTTGTTTTGATCCATTATCAAATCTTTATATTGGATCATAATTTTTCCCCCAAAGTTTAAAGACCAATAGTCTGTTCTTTTGTAATCAATGTTTTGATTTATCATAAGGCAGGTTTTATTCCATAATAATCAGGAGTTTAACATAACCTGATTTGTATTGATCTGCAAATCTAGAGTGCAAATTTGGTCCCTATACAATTACATATATATAACTAAAATTAATATTATATATTTCTTCCCATTGAGCTCCACAAACTGATGGCAATTTATTTTTATTTTAAATGTATTGGTTATTTTGCACAATGTTTTATTTGTTTTCATGAATAGTGATGCCATGCACCAGTTTGAAATATTTTTTTTTTTTCTGAAGGCCTTTTATTAAACTTTTAAATTATGGCCTTTCTGACTTTATTAAAATTTTCCCCCCCTGCCAAAAGTTTGTGGAGCGACTAAAAGTCTCCCTAACATAATTTTAATGGCCACCAGTATCGGAACCGGCTCCGTAATTAATCTCCCGTCCCGATCGCTCAGTATTCCCCTGGGACGTTCTTTTTAAACTCCGTTGTTTTTTACACAGAGTATTTTCTTTCTATTTTAACTTTTATTTATTTTTTGCTTTTAAATTTGTTTTAAATCCTGGTGGTTCAATACACCAGCCACGGAGTTTTTAGACCCTGAAAGTTTTTCAACTGCACTTACCTGCGGGCCCGTACCTACCGCTGGCGAGGAGCTGCCTCTGCAGCTCATGCTCTGCCATCAGCGTCGACGTAATGACGTTCCAGCGCCAGGCGGGGCTTCTTCACGTAGTCACTCACGTGACCCCGAAGTAAAATAGGTGCAGGAGTAGGCCATTCGGCCATTCGAGCCTGCACCGCCATTCAATATGATCATGGCTGATCATCCAACTCAGTATCCTGTAGCTGCCTTCTCTCCATACCCCCTGATCCCTTTAGCCACAAGGGCCACATCTAACTCCCTCTTAAATATAGCCAATTAACTGGCCTCAACTACCTTCTGTGGCAGAGAATTCCACAGATTCACCACTCTCTGTGTGAAAAATGTTTTTCTCATCTGGGTCCTAAAAGACTTCCCCCTGATACTTAAACTGTGACCCCTTGTTCTGGAGTTCCCCAACATTGGGAACAATCTTCCTGCATCTAGCCTGTCCGACCCCTTAAGAATTTTGTACATTTTTATAAGATCCCCCCTCAATCTTCTACATTCTAGCGAGTACAAGCCAAGTCTATCCAGTCTTTCTTCACATGAAAGTCCTGCCATTCCCAGGAATCAGTTTGGTGAACCTTCTCTGTACTCCCTCTATGGTAAGAATGTCTTTCCTCAGATTAGGAGACCAAAATTGTACACAATACTCCATGTGTGGTCTCACCAAGGCCCTGTACAACTGCAGTAGAACCTCCCTGCTCCTATACACAAATCACTTCCGGTGGCGCCATGTTATCTTAACAGACGCTGCACATAGCTCCAATCCCTAAAATTCACGATTTTCGCGTTAAAATCGGATCTACAGGTCGGGACCAATTTAAAAGACATCAGAGTCTCTGCTCGACTTGCTGATAACATTATCAGTAACAGCTGTGAATTTAACAGAGGCTTAAAGCACGTTAAATGAAAAATTCTTCCCTGGGTAAGAACACTCAGAGGACAGTTACAAAACTCTCCTGGGGAAGACAGACAAAGCCTACAGATTTATTTTTGAAGTGGCTTCCGAAGAAAAGGTGTTTTTCGATATGGCTACAAGACTCAAAGCAGACTTGGCCAAGGACAAAGAATTTGAAGAATTAAAGCTTTCGGTAAGTGAACTGAAAGATGTAAAGGTGGATGGAAAAAGGATGGAACACATGTTGGGAGTGATGATGGAAAAGATAGAAAAGCTAACGCTAAATATGACTTCTTGTAATCAGAATGTTATTGAGTCTGTGAAGGATTCGATTGGCACTATTAATAAAAGAATTGACGATGTGAGAGATGAACTATCGGAGAGAATTGATAAGGGTGAAGAAGACACCACGAAGAAGTTTGGCGCTGTGCTGGACACTGTATCAACCTGTATCTTAACAATGCACGAGATGGAGGATGAGATGGCAAGAATGGTGGAGGAGATGAAGAAGATGAGGTCAGAACAAGATCTTGCTACACGACGGATGGCGACTCAGCTGGCTAAAGTTTCAGACAAATGTCTGGACCTCGAGGCTCGTTCGAGACGTCATAATCTAAGATTAGTTGGCGTACCAGAGGGAGCCGAGAGAGATAACACTTGCGAGTTTGTTGCGGGATTAATTAAAGAGGCTCTTAAGCTCCCTAACCTATCAAAAATTGAAGCAGCACACCGGGTTCCTAGATCCAAACACAAATCTCAGTATGGCTCAGAACGTACACGACAGATTATTGTGAAATTCCGGGACATTGCTGACGTGGAAGAGGTTATGAGGAATATCAAATACGGCGTGCCTCTGATGTATGGTGTAACTACTTTTAAAATCTTCAGCGACTACCCTAAGGAAATTATGCAAAAACAAAATCAATTCTCCAAGGCAAAGCAGGCTCTCCAAGGATATAAGGAGGTCAGATATGGTGTTTTCTACCCAGTTAGCATGCGCATTTCCTACAAAGAACAGCAAAAATCTTTCACAAATCTCGAGGAGGCGTACAAATATGCTCTAACCATCGTGGAACAGAAGGACTAGCTGGAAAGGTTGGACATTTTGGACACTCTCTCTCTTTAATATTGCAACCAGAATGGTGGCACATAGTCCAAAGAAGGAACTTTGTTTAGACGTCTTATCGGCGGAAGAACACAGTCTGTTCCAAGAGAAGCTGAGAAAAGATAATCAACGAATGTTGTTCCATTGTTTAAAAAGGGTTCAAAGAATAAACCTAGCAATTATAGACCTGTTAGTTTGACGTCAGTGGTGGGAAAATTAATGGAAAGGATACTTAGAGATAATATATATAAGCATCTGGATAAACAGGGTCTGATCAGGAACAGTCAACATGGATTTGTGCCTGGAAGGTCATGTTTGACAAACCTTCTTGAATTTTTTGAAGCGGTTACTAGGGAAATTGATGAGGGTAAAGCAGTGAATGTTGCCTATATGGATTTCAGTAAGGCCTTTGACAAGGTTCCCCATGGAAGGTTGGTTAAGAAGGTTCAATCTTTGGGTGTTAATGGCGGAGTAGCAAGATGGATTCAACAGTGGCTGAATGTGAGATGTCAGAGAGTAATGGTGGATGGCTGTTTGTCAGGTTGGAAGCCGGTGAGCAGTGGGGTGCCTCAGGGATCTGTGTTGGGTCCATTGTTGTTTGTCATGTACATCAATGATCTGGATGATGGGGTGGAAAATTGGATAAGTAAGTATGCAGATGATACTAAGATAGGTGGTGTTGTGGATAATGAAGTAGATTTTTAAAGTCTACAGAGAGATTTGGGCCATTTGGAAGAGTGGGCTGAAAGATGGCAGATGGAGTTCAATGCTGATAAGTGTGAAGTGCTACATCTTGGCAGGACAAATCAAAATAGGACCGCCATACATGGTAAATGGTAGGGAATTGAGGAATGCTGTGGAACAGAGAGATCTAGGAATAACTGTGCATAGTTCCCTGAAGGTGGGATCGCATGTAGATAGGGTGGTAAAGAAAGCCTTTGGTGTGCTGGCCTTTATAAATCAGAGGATTGAATATAGGAGTAGGGAAGTAATGTTAAAATTGTACAAGGCATTGGTAAGACCAATTCTGGAGTATGGTGTACAATTTTGGTCGCCTAATTATAGGAAGGATGTCAACAAAATAGAGAGAGTACAGAGGAGATTTACTAGATTTACTAGAGATTTGCCTGGGTTCCAGCAACTATGTTACAGAGAAAGGTTGAACAAGTTAGGTCTTTATTCTTTGGAGCGCAGAAGGTTAAGGGGGGACTTGATTGAGGTCTTTAAAATGATGAAAGGGATAGACAGAGTTGACGTGGATAAGCTTTTCCCATTGAGGGTAGGGAAGATTCAAACAAGAGGGCATGACATGAGAATTAAGGGACAGAAGTTTAGGGGTAACGTGAGGGGGAACTTCTTTACTCAGAGGGTGGTGGCTGTGTGGAATGAGCTTCCAGCAGAAGTGGTGGAGGCAGGATCGATTTTAACATTTAAAAGTAAAGTGGATAGGTATATGGACGGGAAGGGAATGGAGGGGTATGGTCTGAGTGCAGGTAGATGGGACTAGGGGAAAACAAATGGTCGGCACGGACTGGAGGGCCGAGAGGGCCTGTTTCCGTGCTGTAATTGTTATATGGTTATATGTTATATGAAAGCAGAGCTCAACAACAGACTATATGAGATTGAATGAATAACCTAAATGATATAGCATTAACTTCCTTAACAATATTAACATAGAATATTAACATAGAAATAGTAATGAATGCTAATCAGAAATGCAGAAATGGAGATTTTCAAATTAACACTTTAATTTAACCTAATAATTTTTAAGTAGATTTATAACCGGGGCGTGAGGGGATGAGGCGAGCTACTGGCTTATTTCCAGAGCCAGAAATAGGTTAACCCCTTCATCTAATAGTCGATGATCTTTGAGGTTAAAATATACGCTTAACACTCAGTAGACAAAAATTATAGTTATATCCGGAAATACCTAGGAAATGGACATATATTCTGTAAATGGGTACTATACATTTGATTTTTTTAAACTGGTCCCATTCCAATATGTTATGATTAATTGAGGGAGCGGAGCTATTTGTTTGTTTTATATCGACACGGAAGTCAATAAAATGTGTTTTCCCACCTACAGGTGGGTCACTTGTTACAGTGCCGACAAGCTCGAACACTGTATTCTCACTTGTATTAGTTTTTTTAAAATCATTTTCACAATTAATCACATGTGTGTTTTTTTTATTCAAGGACTATCGCAAAGGGAATCTACTAACTGAACATTGTAGGGTAAATGATCCCCCTATATCCAAAGACCTGAGGTACGAATGCACCGCAAGACACATAGGTATTAAATCTATTCAAAATGCAAGACGATAACCAAAATAAACCGGGAGGAATCTCAATTTATAGTTGGAACGTTAGGGGTGTTAACGAACGCATTAAAAGGGGTAAGATTCTAGCGCAGATGAAAGCACACAACACAGATATTGCCTTTTTACAAGAGACGCATCTTAAACTTCAAGACCAAGCTAGATTGAGGGCGAACTGGATAGGACAAATTTTTCACTCGTCATATACGTCGAAATCTAGAGGAACGTCTATTATTATTCTCAAAGGCATTCCATTTAAACCCAAAAATACCTTAACAGATAAGGGCGGGAGATATTTGATAGTTACCGGGGAGATCCACGCTGCCCCAATTACCCTGGTAAATATATATGCACCCAACTTTGACAACCCGCACTTTTTCAATAAAATCTTGAATATAATTGCAGAATATAACTACCAAAATGTCATAATCGGCGGAGACTTTAACTGTGTCTTAGACACTTACTTAGATAAATCCAATCAAAAACAAAGAGGTGTTACGAAATCCAAAACTAGCGAACTTCTAAACACATACATAAAAAACACAAACATAACAGATGTCTGGAGTATTGCAAATCCGACCGGCAGGGATTACCCATTCTATTCTATGGTACACAAGACATATTCACGAATAGATTATTTTTTGGTGGATACAAAACTAATACCCCACACTTCTAAACCAAAATACCACACAAATACGATCTCAGATCACTCCCCAATAACTTTTTTTTTTTAAATGGAAGGAATGACTAAGAACAAACCGTTTTGGAGGTACAATCCACAAATTTTAAAAGACCCGCAAGGGAGTACATATTTAAAAGAGCAAATGCACATTTTCTTCGAAATAAACGACACGACAGACATATCACCTACATTATTATGGGAATCTTTTAAAGCATTTATTCGAGGCGTGATAATTTCATATCAAGCTTTTCAAAATAAGAAAAATAAGAATGAACAAAGACAACTAGAAAAACAAATTAGACAACTGGACATAGAAAACGCTAAAGACCCCACTACGGATAAACATAATAGAATAATAATACTGAAATTCAAATTAAATAAATTATTATCAGAGAAAATCATAAGATTATTACAAATTACAAATTACAAGACAGGAACACTTTGAATTTGGGGATAAGCCCCATAATCTTTTGGCACGTCAGTTAAAAAAAACGAGAAAAGGATCACACAATTTTAAAGATTAAATCTGACAAAGGGGAAATATATTGACCTTGCCGAGTGATATTAATAAAAGATTTGCACAATTTTACGAGAATATGTATACATCTAAAACGATAATGGACACCAACAAAGTTACAGAGTTCTTGGATAATTGTAACCTTCCTAAATTAGAGTTGCAGGAACAAGAGGAATTGGGAGCACAAATCTCAAATAAGGAAATAGAAGAAACAATAATCTCATTAAAAAATGGAAAATCACCAGGTCCCGACGGATTTAGTAATGAATTCTATAAAGGTTTTTATGACATATTTACCCCCCCGCCTACAGAAAATGTATACATGCCTTCAAAGCACAAATACTACCTGAAACACTAGCAGATTCCACAATCACACTAATACCCAAGAAAGATAAAGATGTGGAAGAACCTGGAACATACAGAGCTATTGCGTTACTAAATACAGATTTTAAAAAATTGCGAAAATACTAGCTAGAAGACTAAGTAAATATGCTAGTAAATTAATACATCCAGATCAAATGGGGTTTATCCCTAAGAGACAATCATTTAATAATTTGAGACGTCTGTTCAATATAATGCATTCACACCAAACTGAAGATCAAAAACTATCAATCATATCGTTGGATGCAGAGAAAGCATTCGATCAGGTCGAATGGGATTATATGCTCAGGGTATTGCAAGAATTTCAACTGGGAGAGAATTTTATTCTATGGATTAAATTACTATATAATAAGCCAACGGGCAGAATATTAACGAACAATAATTTATCTACGAAATTTCATTTGTCAAGGGGAAACAGACTAGGATGTTCATTATCACCGTTGTTATTTGCCCTCATAATTGAACCCCTAGCGGAAAGAATCAGAACTCATCCGAATATCCATGGATATAAAACAAAATATTCCAATAATAAAATATCACTATACGCTGACGACGTATTATTGTACATCACAAAACCTCATATTACTATACCAAATATTTTAAAATTAATAGAGGACTTTGGATCATTTTCAGGATATAGAATAAATTGGAATAAAAGTGAAATTATGTCAATACAACCGAAAGACTCTACGCATCTTTTACAGTTTCCTTTAAAAATTTAAATACTTGGGCATCGAAATTACTAGAAGATATCAAGATATGTTTGACGAAAATTATAACCCTCTACTTAAGAAACTATGTAACTTGATTAAATTTTGGAAAACGCTTCCGATGTCCTTAATAGGCCGAATAAATGCCACAAAAATGATTTTTCCTCCACAAATTTTATACCTGTTCCAATCTATCCCAATATATTTACCCAAAAAGTAAAAAAAAAAATGGACTCCGATATCACAAATTTTATTTGGGATTATAAATCCCACAGAATACATCTGAATAAACCCAACGTAGTAGGGGGATTAGCACTCCCCAACTTTATGTATTACTACTGGTCTGTAAATATCAGAAACATGTTCCAATTGCTGGATAACTCTCCCCAACAATCGGATTGGACGATTATGGAGAGAGAGGATTGCTCTCCTTATAATATTGGAGCAATCCTTCTCTCTCCAATATGATGAATAATATAAATGACAACAATAATCCAATTATATACAGTACAATCAAAATTTGGAAACAAATAAAACACAATCTAAAATTAAGAAATTTATCTCGCTTATCTCCTATCGGTAAAAACCCCTTATTTAAACCTTCAACTATAGATAAAGCATTTATACAATGGAAAGAGCTGGAATTAAAATCTTCGGAGATGTGTGTGAATCGGGAAAACTATTATCATTTAAACGAATACAACTAAAATACAATCAGTATTTTGAATAATTCCAAATCTGTGACTATCTGAAAAAATACGCACAAGATTATCACAATATGTCTCCAGATTTACTGGAAGAGGTAATGAATACAAAGGCAGAATCAGCAAACCTAATATCATATATATATATATATATATATATATATATATATATATAATATTATTCTAAATGCAGAAATACCAACAACAGATGGTATCAGGAGAGACTGGGAAAAATAATTAAGTATAACAATTCCCAAAGAAAGGTGGGAAGAATATTTATTAAACGTGCATAAATATTCAATTAATGTAAGACACACCTTAATACAATTTAAAATCCTACACAGATTATACTATTCAAAAACTAAAATAAGTAAACTTTTTCCCAACGTCTCACCTATATGTGATCAATGTCAATGTCAAGAAGCTAATATAGCACACTCATTTGTCTTTTGTACAAACATTCAAACATTTTAGACTGAAATTTTTGAAATTTTCACAAAAATATTTAAAATAAAACTGACCCCGGAAGCAGAACTGGATAATCTTCGGGATATCGGAAGATTGCCCTGAATTAAATGTGTTTCAAAAGACTCTACTTGAATATGGCTTAATAACTGGAAAAAAGCTAATCTTAAAATTCTGGAAAAATTCTCCGCTAACAGTCAATATGTGGATCTCAACTATGTTCGAAACACTACACTTGGAAGATATGTGACTCCGACAAGCAGGAAAATCAGACTGTTTTTCTAAGACACGGTCTGCATTTATAAATCTATTACAAGGATAAGGTGCAAGAATACCTCAAAAAAGTACCGGTGTCGGGTCTTGGTAAACGGGGAAGAAAAACTGTCGAGTTGGTAGATTCCTTTTGCGAGATGTTTATAATAAAGTAACTGGCTTTTCTTTTTTCTTTCTCTATTTTTCCCTTTTTCTTTTTTCTTTTTTTCCCGTTTCTAACTCTTCAAGGGTTTCCTTTCCCTCTGTCACGCTTTTGCACTTTCACATCTCTTTTTCACTTTTCTACTATCTATGCTGTTATTTTTCTCTCTATTCGCTCTTTTCTAAAGCCTTAAAATAAAAAATAAAAATTAAGGGGTACAATGACTGTAATACAATACAAGGGATGTACACTGATGTAACTGACAGTACCGCTAATAAATAAAGATATTTAAAATAAAAAAAATAATTAAAAAAAAATTATTTTGCTATGAATGCAAACATACCATTTGCTTTCTTCACTGCCTGCTGCACCTGCATGCCTACTTTCAATGACTGGTGTTCCATGACACCCAGGTCTCGTTACATCTCCCTTTTTCCTAATCAGCCACCATTCAGATAATAGTCTACTTTCCTGTTCCTGCCACTAAAGTGGATAACCTCACATTAATCCACATTATACTGCATCTGCCATGCATTTGCCCACTCACCCAACCTATCCAAGTCACCTTGCAGCCTCCTAGCATCCTCCTCACAGCTAAAACTGCCCCCCAGCTTCGTGTCATTCGCAAACTTGGAGATGTTGCATTCAATTCCCTCATCCAAATCATTAATATATATTGTAAATAGCTGGGGTCCCAGCACTGAGCCTTGTGGTACCCCACTAGTCACTGCCTGCCATTCTGAAAAGGACCTGTTTACTCCTACTCTTTGCTTCCTGTCTGCCAGCCAGTTCTCTATCCACATCAATACTGAACCCCCAATACCGTGTGCTTTAAGTTTGCATACTAATCTCTTATGTGGGACCTTGTTGAAAACCTTCTGAAAGTCCAAATATATAGCACATCCACTGGTTCTCCTTTATCCACTCTACTAGTTACATCCTCGAAAAGATTCGTCAGACATGATTTACCTTTCATAAATCCATGCTGACTTTGTCCAATGATTTCACCAAATGTGCTGCTATCCCATCTTTAATAACTGACTCTAGCATTTTCCCCACTATCAATGTAAGACTAACTGGTCTGTAATTCCCCGTTTTCTCTCTCCCTTTTTAAAAAGTAGGGTTACATTAGCTCCCCTCCAATCCTCAGGATCTACTCCAGAATCTAAAGAGTTTAAAAAATATATCACTAATGCATCCACTATTTCTGGAGCTACTTCCTTTAGCACTCTGGGATGCAGCCTATCTGGCCTTGGGGATTTATCGGCCTTTAATCCATTCAATTTACCTAACACCACTTCCCGACTAACCTGGATTTCACTCAGTTCCTCCATCTCATTTGATCCCCGGACCCCTGTTATTTCTGGCAGATTATTTATGTCTTCCTTAGTGAAGACAGAACCAAAGTAGTTATTCAATTGGTCTGACATGTCCTTGTTCCCCATGACCAATTCACCTGTTTCTGACTCCAAGGTACCTACATTTGTTTTAACTAATTATTTTTTCATCACATATCTATAAAAGCTTTTGCAGTCTGTTTTTATGTTCCCTGCCAGTTTTCTTTCATAATCTATTTTCCCTTTCCTAATTAAGCCCTTTGTCCTCTTCTGCTGGACTGAATTTCTCCCAGTCATCTGGTAGGCTGTTTTTTCTGGCTAATTTGTATGCTTCATCTTTTATTTTGATCCTATCCCTGATTTCCCTTGTTATCCACGGATGCACTACCTTCCCTGATTTATTCTTTTGCCAAACTGGGATGAACAATTGTTGTAGTTCATCCATGCAGTCTTTAAATGCTTTCTATTGCATATCCACCGTTAACCCTTTAAGAATCAATTGGCAGTCTATCTTTGCCAATTCACGTCTCATACCGTCAAAGTTACCTTTCTTTAAGTTCAGAACCCTTGTTTCTGAATTAACAATGTCACTCTCCATCCTAATGAAGAACTCAACCATATTATGGTCACTCTTGCCCAAGGGGCCACGCACAACAAGACTGCTAACTAACCCTTCCTCATTACTCAATACCCAGGCTAGAATAGCCTGCTCTCTTGTTGGTTCCTCTACATGTTGGTTTAGAAAACTATCCCGCATACATTCCAAAAAATCCTCTTCCTCAGCACCCCTGCCAATTTGATTCACCCAATCTATATGTTGATTGAAGTCACCCTTTATAACTGTTTTACCTTTGTTGCACGCATTTCTAATTTCCTGTTTGATGTCATCCCCAACTCCACTACTACTGTTCGGTGGCCTGTACACAACACCAACTAGCGTTTTCTGCCCCAGTGTTTCGCAGCTCTACCCATATCGATTCCACATCCTCCAAGCAAATGTCCTTCCTTTCTATTGTGTTAATCTCCTCTCTAACCAGCAACGCTACCCCACCTCCTTTTCCTTTCTGTCTATCCCTCTTGAATATTGAATATCCCTGGATGTTCAGCTCCCAGCCTTGGTCACCCTGGAACCATGTCTCCATGATCCCTACTATATCAGATTCATTAAAACTATCTGCACATTCACCTTATTACGAATGCTCCTTGCATTGAGACATAGCCTTCAGGCTTGTTTTTACAACACTCTTACCCCTTATACAATTATGTTGAAAAGTGGTCCTTTTTGATTTTTGCCCTGGATGTGTCTGCCTGCCACTTTTACTTTTCACCTTGCTACCTATTGCTTCTACCCTCATTTTACACCCCTCTGTCTCTCTGCTCATGCTCCCATCCCCCTGCCACATTAGTTTAAATCCTCCCCGACAGCACTAGCAAACACTCCCCCAAGGACATTGGTTCCATTCCAGCCAGGGTGCAGACCGTCCTGTTTGTACTGGTCCCACCTCTCCCAGAACTAGTTCCAATGCCCAAGAAATTAGGAGCTGATTCAGTACACATTTATCACTGGGAAAATGTCAGGTGTGTTAATTTGGATCATGACTGGAAGCCCAGGTCCAATTTCATACCTAGCACAATATCATCTAGAAATTATTACTAACTTGATTTACTGCGGATAAAATCAAGTTTGGATTGTGGAGCATTGAGAAAAATACAATTCTGTGATGCAGTTCCTAGACAGACAGATTTTGGTGCATAACTGCTTCCCTTATTGTGTACTCTAAATCAGGAAAGGATTCATTACAGTCATCCTTTACTATGAGTCATCTTTGCCAAAACATTGAAGTATGAGTTTTTATGTTTGTGTGTCTGCCAAATTTCACATCTGTAGCATGTCTTGCTGTTCGTAGTTTTGGAACTCAGCATTGAAAAATCACGAAGCAATTTTTTTTCTAAAACCTATTTGCAAACAAACTGCATGGAAGGAGAAATCAGAAGCCAACTGGTTATGTGCTATGCAATGTTGAGAAAATTATAGTTTGGAGTTTTGCAAACTCTGTAGGTAGCCTTTTTGCTTCTCCAGACATCAATTGCACCAATGCTATTCTACATTCTTGTCTGTTACAAAACCATTGTTTTGTACTCCATCATTGGCTCTGGTCCTACATAATGCTCCAACTCACATGGTGATATCTCCTCCCTTTGTACTGTTCACTAACGAGTGTAGCTGATCTGGGCCTCGTTCATTCAGATTTCAGATTATTGCAGATGCAGTCCTTTCAAATGGTCTTTCCATTAATCCCTATGGCCCTATTCCCTGTCTAAATGCTCAACAGACTTTCAAAGTTTAAGACACAATTTCTTCACAAAAAATCCTCTCTTGAGAACTGAATACATCTCTGCTGAACTCTCACACATAGCTCAGTTTATTTCTATACAAAATGTGAAACTTTTCTATTCTGACACCCAATAGATTGCACTCTGTTCTCTCAGTTCCAGAAGGACTTTTCTGAGTCTGAAGAAAGGTCTCATCCGGAAATATCACATATCCATGTTCTCCAGGGAAGCTGCCTGACTCGTTGAGTTACTTTAGGACTTTCTGGGTTTCAGGTCCAAGGCTACTATTGTTAACAAGCTGTTGACAGTTATGGCGTGGCTTGAATGCCACCACCTACTAGAAGGTGAAACCTGGTATCATAAATGGCATAAAGTGCTGGAGTAATTCAGTGGGTCAGACAGAATCCTTGGAGAACATGGATTCCATTCTGGCTTTGGTGTCATTTTTATTTTAAACACCTTTGTGAAAATTTCAAAGATTTCAATCCAAAACCTTTGAATTTTTGTACAAAAGATGAATGAGTGCGCTACAATAGCTGCTTGACAGTGGCATTTATCACAAATTGGTGAAAGGTTCGGGGAAAAATTATTTAATTTAGTTTTTGA
This sequence comes from Okamejei kenojei, assembly GCA_035221665.1. NCBI lineage: Eukaryota > Metazoa > Chordata > Chondrichthyes > Rajiformes > Rajidae > Okamejei > Okamejei kenojei. The sequence continues at coordinate 103,726,026 of CM069132.1, read as the reverse complement.
GTAGTATAATCTGTGTAAAATTTTAAATTGTATTAAAGTGTGTCTCACGTTAATTGAGCATTTGTGCACATTTAATAAGTATTCTTTCCACCTTTCATTTGAAATTTTTATGCTTTGTTCGTTTTCCCACTCACCTCCAATACCTTCCGTTGTTGGTATTACTGCATTTAGTATAATATTATATATATGTGAAATTAAATTTGGTGATTCCGCCTTTGTATTCATTACTTCATCTAGTAAGTCTAATGGCATTTTGTGAACTTCATGTGCATGTTTTTTCAAATAATCACATATTTGGGAATATTTAAAATACTGATTGTTACCTAGATTGTATTTTAGTTGTAATTGTTTAAATGATAATAGTTTTCCCGTATCATACAAATCTCCCAAAGATTTAATTCCTGCTCTTTCCCATTGTATAAATGCTTTGTCTATAATCGAGGGTTCAAACAGAGGGGTTTTAGCAATAGGAGAGATAAGTTTCTTAATTTTAAATTGCATTTTATTTGTTTCCAAATTCTGATTGTACTATGTATAATTGGGTATTTGTTGTTGTTTGTATTATTCACCGTCATTGTGAAAGAAGGATCAATTGCACCAATAGAATAACTGGCCTTGAGGGGGATTGCTGAAGTAGTCCGAGTCAAATATTCTAGTGAGGGGCCATATGTCGTATATCAAGAGGAAAATCCATCTCAGCTCGGCGGGACTTCCACATAAAATTTTGGACGCGGCAGTCTTCCTGTCTGCCGTTTGAATATTCTAAATTTCCCACGCAGTCAGCATTATGTCCAGGGGAACAATTGTAAAGTCCATAGGCGTTCAAGAAAGGGGGAATAATATTTGTTACCGTAAAAGCATACCTCAGATGTGTGATTATGGATAATAATAATACATAAAATTAGGGAGTGCTAATCCCCCTACTACTTTGGGTTTATTTAGGTGTGGTATTTGTATTCTATGGGTCTTATAATCCCAAATAAAATTTGTAATATCTGAGTCCAATTTAAAAAAAAAACTTTTTGGGTATAGTGGGATTGATTGGAACAAGTATAGAATTTGTGGTAGAAAAATCATTTTTATGGCGTTTATTTTTATTTTTTAAGCCCCTTCGGCCCATCAGGCCTGTAATAGCCCAGGAGGAGTCTCTTTCGGCCCAGCAGTAAGTATTCCCCCTGCAAGTATTAAACCTCACCCCAGTATTTGTCTCCCTCCCTTCATTGGCTCCTTGTGAGATGCAGGCCAGGATAGACATTCCTCCTTCATTGCTGTGATCTGCAGAAAAAGATGAAAAATGTCTACAATTGATTCTCCACCTTCTCTCTCTCTCTCTCTCTGAGTCAGTCACCTGTTTTGGGCAGAATTTCTGGCAGTTTCCGAGCTGCCAGCCCACCAGGCCTGAGTGACTGAGCTGCCAGCCCACCAGGCCTGAGTGACTGAGCTGCCAGCCCATCAGACCTGAGTGACTGAGCTGCCAGCCCACCAGGCCTGAGTGACTGAGTTGCCAGCCCACCAGGCCTGAGTGACTGAGCTGCCAGCCAACTAATCCATTCAGCCCGCAAACCCATACTAGTGCTCCAGAACCACCCCCCCCCCCCCCCACTGGCCACCAATATTGGAATTGGTGGAGAGGTGGAATGTTGTGTTGGGGGACCAGCCCTCCTGTGTGAACATGGGACCCAATGGGTCCCACTTAGTCAACTTATAAAACTCTGATCTTGGATGTGGATGTATTTTTGTGTGTGTGTGTGTGTCTTTTCATATGTGATTCACATCTCCTCGAAAACCCGACGCGGTAACGGTGACATTTTTACATATTCCGGTAGAGATATACCTCATGATGTCGAAAATCCCCTCATTTGATTCATTATTTCCCGAGTTTTTTACTAACATTGTTCACCAACCTGACATCTTTTTAAAAATCGAACTGCTGAAACGAGCTGATGACGCCACAATGCCTTTGCTTCTCACGGCCAGCTGCACAGAGTTTTCAATGCGCAGCCATGAGCTGCGAGTTATGGGGCCCAGTCGTCCTCCCACCCCGGGCTCCCATTGAACACGTGATCAAGTCGTGCTCGCTGGGCTCCTAGAAGTTCTACAACATGGCAGCGGCGGTCGCGGAGTGGAAAGATGCTGTGGCAGCCGAGTGGCAGACGATCGGCCGGTCCTCCGCTATTGCTCTAGACCTGGGTATGCTGAGCCCCTCCCTCAGGCCGTGGGAGGGTAGGGGGAGAGGAGAGGGGTGAGAGGAGAGGGGGGGGAGAGGAGGCCCACCCTCTCTGCTGCCACTTCCTCTCTGCCCCACATTCCTCTCTTCCCCCCCTCTCTGTCCTCCCCTCCCTCTCTAGGGAGTGGTGAATATTGGGACCTATGGGTGAGTGGTGGAGTATTGCGTTCGGGAACCAGCCCTCCCCTGTGATGCCGTGCCCCCCCCACCCCTCAATCTCTACCCCACCTCCTTCTCCACCCCCTCCCCCTCCCTCTCACCCCCCCATCTCTAGCCACGCCTGTGCTGTTGGGGGTTATGCATGAGTAGATAGAGCGGGGGATGGGGTAAAAGGAGCCAATGAATAATATTAATATATCAAGGGGGGGTTAGTGTGTGTGGGGGGTGGTTAGTGTGCGTGTGTGTGTGATGCCGAAGGTCATTCCCACCCCCGCAATCGCGTGTTGAGGGGACGGGACCCAATGGGTCCCCCTTGGTCTAGTAAGGAATAAAGTCCTAGCCTGCCCAACCTCTCCCTACAGTTCAGGGCCTCAAGTCCTGATAACATCCTCATAGATCTTCTCTGCCCTCTCTTCAGCTTAATGACATCCTTCCTATAGTAAAGTGACCAGAACACAATATTCCAAATGCAGACTCACCAATGTGCTGTACAACTGTAACATAACATCGCATTTTCTATTCTCAATATCCTGACTGATGAAGGCCAATGTATCAAAGACTTTCTTGACCACCCTATCTACTTGCGACACCACATTCTGTGAACTGTGTAACAGAACTCATAGATAGACACAAAATTCTGGAGTAACTTAGCGGGACAGGTAGCATCTCTGGATAGAAGTAATGGGTGACGTTTCGGTTTGAGACCTTTCTTCAGACTGGATCTCACTTATCTTCAACATTCTACAGGTCCCTACTATTCACTGTTAATGTCCTGCCCTGGTTTAACTTCCCAAAATGATCTTACTTCACAATCTTGTGTAAGGTTAGATGTGCATACTAGTCAAAAGCGTAGAATTTTGGAAGGGCCGAGAGGGCCTGTTTCCGTGCTGTAATTGTTATATGGTTATATGGCTTATATAATTGATTCCCAGATTGCTATTCTCGATTTTGTTATTAGCTGACATACAATCATAATACAGTAAAATAAATGAAGCATTAATCATCTTTGTTTAGCAATCAATTCGATAATATAAAAACACGAGAAAGGTAGAATTGAAAAGGGCTCTTTTGTCTGTCGTCCATAAGTTTATTCACAAAGCAAACATTGCTGCATTATTCACTCCCAATTGAGAGTTTTCCTGTCCATATCTGCAGGGAAATAAAGATAAAACACAACCCTACATCTGCTTTGCACGGTATTCTATGGGCTAGACACTACATCTGCGATGGTTCAGGCTGCCTACCTAAAACATAACACCACTTTGGTACCCTTTATACTTCGCTTCCATTCTGCACCATCATTTTAGTCTCGAGGATTATCTGCTGTTTGGCGAGGCCTTTGTGTCAAAAATGCAAGGCCAACCCACATTAACCTGTCTTTTTCCCAGTCTAAAACTAGAGGACAGAGGTTTAAGATGAAGGGGGGAAAATTTATAGGGGACCTGAGGGGCAAGTTATTCACAAGAGAGTGATGGGTATATGCAATGAGCTGTCTGAGGAAGTGGTAGTCAGGTCCAATTACAATGTTTAAAAGAGATTTGGACAGGTACATGGATAGGAATGGTTGAACGGGATATGGGTCAAATGGAGGCAAATGGGACTAGCTTAGATGGTCAGCATGGTCAAGTTGGACTGAAGGTCCTTTTTCCGTGCTGTTTAACTCTTTGACACAAAGTTTGGAATGTCAAATAATATGCAATTCACAAACTTTGAAAAATAGTAAAAAACTATTAATTATGTTACTAAAAAGAATTTAAAAATAAATATAATAATTACAAATAATTAAGATACAATACTAAAGAACATTTAAAACATTTAATGGAAGTAATAAATATGTTAATTAAATACATTTAACTCTAGTCAGAAAATGTAAATTGCTCAATTACACTATTGCTCAATTTACACTAGTCAGAAAATGTAAATTGCTCAAACTATACCTCTTTACACTAGAACTCTTTCATTCCACTCAAATGACCTGTTGAACTTTACTGTGTGCAATCTTAAGCTGGTTCAGCAGCCAGATTTCCACATTATCTATCCCGAATCAGTTTCATTTTTTGTTGGGCACACCTCATATACTGGTGGATGGGGTCAGACTTTTGGGAGAATTGCTTGTAGCGATTTTGTAGGGGGGGGGGGGGAGGGGGGCAATTATTCTCTAGCTTTAGTGCAGAACATTGAACAAGAGAAATAATTTAGGTAGATTTCTTACCAATGAATCTCCTGATAATTGGGAAACTAAGAGAGAAACACAGAAGTGTATATTAACTATTGGCATATCGGCAATGGGTCAGGTAACAAGCACTCAAAATAATGTGTTGGTCCGGCAAAGGTGAACATTAAACCTCTGCATAAGGATAGTAGATGTTGATACACTAAATATGAAAACAAAAGGGAACCAGATGCTTCATATTGGAAGTTCGTGAGATGACATCCATAAAATGACGAATATCATCTGGAGGCAAAAAATAATCACTTTTTAAAAACGTAAGCATTTATTTGAATAAGAGGAAAGGCAACATGGTCAAAAGTTTGTAGATACATATCCAAGTGGCATCCTGTGGCCAGTGAATGGAACTGCATGCAGATCAAAAATATTATTTTTAAATCAAAACGTATTGCAGAGTCTGCACTTTTCCTTCTGCAAAATAAGACAAAATAAGAAATAAGCTCGCAATGGGTTACAAATGTCAAACAGTATCACTCACATGCCCAAAGGAAACATAAATTAATTGGCATGAAATGTTTAAGATTAAGATGGCAGATGCAGTATGTGGATAAATGTGAGGTTATCCACTTTGGTTGCAAAAACAGGAAAGTAGACTATTATTTGAATAGTGACTATTATTTGAATTAGGAAAAGGGGAGATGCAACGAGACCTGGGTGTCATGGTACACCAGTCATTGAAAGTAGGCATGCAGGTGCAGCAGGCTGTGAAAAAAAGCGAATGGTATGTTGGCATTCATAGCAAAAGGATTTGAGTACAAGAGCAGGGAGGTTCTGCTGCAGTTGTACAGGGTCTTGGTGAGGCCACACCTGGAGTATTGCGTACAGTTTTGGTCTAATCTGAGGAAAGACATTCTTGCCATAGAGGGAGTACAGAGAAGGTTCACCAGACTGATTCCTGGGATGGCAGGACTTCCATATGAAGAAAGACTGGATAGACTCGGCTTGTACTCGCTGGAATTTAGAAGATTGAGGGGGTATCTCATAGAGACTTACAAAATTCTTAAGGGGTTGGACAGGCTAGATGCAGGAAGATTGTTCCCGATGTTGGGGAAGTCCAGGACAAGGGGTCACAGTTTAAGGATAAGAGGGAAGTCTTTTAGGACCGAGATGAGAAGATAATTTTTCACACAGAGAGTGGTGAATCTGTGGAATTCTCTGCCACAGAAGATAGTTGAGGCCAGTTCGTTGGCTATATTGAAGAGGGAGTTAGATGTGGCCCTTGTGGCTAAGGGGATCAGGGGGTATGGAAAGAAGGCAGGTACAGGATACTGAGTTGGATGATCAGCCATGATCATATTGAATGGCAGTGCAGGCTTGAAGGGCCGAATGGCCTACATCTGCACCTATTTTCTATGTTTCTAAGAGCAAAATCAAAAAGTAACAGATGCTGTAAATTTGAAAACAAAACCAGAATATGCTGGAAACATTCATCAGATCAAGCAGCTTCTGTGGAATAAGGAACAGAATTAACATTTGAAGACGCATCATTTGAATCCAGTTTTATAAGAGTTTTATATTGAGCATAATTTATTCACTCGGAATTTTGCATGTTAAACTATTGGGCAACATCACGTTCATGGCTGGATCTGATGCCTTTACTGGTTCAGTCATTTATTTGATTCTCTGCCATTTTTTTGTCTTTTTGCCCTACTCCCTTCAGATTGTCTTTTTCTCCTGTTCTTTTCTTTTGGTTAGGTGGTGGATAGGAATGCAAAATGAGCATTTTGGGAGTGGGCCACAGATAAAAGTGACTTGTAGACCATGACTTATTTCTCCCAAACTTCCGTATATTCCCCTTCTTCCAGCTCCCATCAACTTCACATTTTTGCCTTCTCACCACCTATTTTTGTCTTTGCCCATCCTATTACCTTCTTGCTTATTGAAATCTGAAACAAAGTTAAATGAAAATAAATACACACACCCTTTACTTCTCTTTTAATCTCCCTGACTCCAATACCACTCTTCCACCTCAGCTCACCCTCTTCGACATAGAATATTGACACTAACCAAGTACATGCCATCAGAACATGGATTTCTATCTTCTTCACACCCAAATGTATATAACCTGTTTCTTGTCAAATAAAAATTCTTCAACCAAATTCTTTCAATAGTTGTCACTTCTTACAATAAAGTGGGAGATTGCAACCTTCACATGGTCCGACCTGTTTCAACAAATGCAAGCATCATGGCGTGCACATTCAAATTATATCAAATAGAACAAGTTGTCCTACAACTTTAGGATGTGCAAGCCATAAGCAAGAAGACTTCTTACAATTATTTTTAAAATTTTTTTTTAAATTACACTAAAACTTCAATAATCTATTTTTTATTTGTTTAGAAATCCTGACAGATAGCATTTTTGCTTATTGGTAATATTTCTTACTCTCCTTTTAAACTTGCTAGGGCTGTGTTTCCAGGACTGTTGACTATTTTCAAGCTCCTTGTAATTTCAATAGCCACTTGCTTCAACGTACCTTATAAATTCACCAGGGGTCTGTAAATATGCATTTTTTAAAAATCACTAGAGCCCTGCTTCCAGCATTCCTTAAAAGCCCACCAAGATCCTGTATCTAACACTGTTCTGCAAACTCACCATATCGTAATCCCAAACTCCTTTTATGCTCACAGGGATCTCAATTCCATGTTCCATTCCCAGAGACGCAGCCCTGCAGTTACTATTAACTCTCTCAATCAGTTAGTCTTATCCTTTTTTTTTGCATAACTTCAGAATGCACTACAATCTTATACCATTCTGCTGTTTTGCAATCGTTGTTGTGTGGCTCAGTGATGCAGCTGGTAGAGCTGTTCGTTCACAGCAACAAAGATCTGGATTTCCTCCAGGTGCTCGTTTCCTCCCACATCCCAAAGACGAGCGGGTTTGTAGATTGGCCTCTGTTAATTGACCCTAGTGTGTAGAAGGTTGATGAGAAAGTGGGATAACATAAAACTAGTATGAATGGGTGTTTTGATAGTCAGTGGGCTCATTGGGCCAAAGGGCCTGTATTCATGTGTAGGAAGGAACTGTAGATGCTGGTTTACATCAAAGATAGGCACAAAATGCTGGAGTAACTCAGCGGTTCAGGCAGCATCTCTGAAGAAAAGGAATGGGTGATGTTTAGGTTCGAGATCCTTCTTCAGACTGAGAGTCGGGGGAGGTATGAAAAGGTACAAAGAAGCTGGTTAACAAAGGCACTGACGGTCATACTTCCCAGTTTCCCACAGTTCTTCATCAGTGCACCAGTAAATTAAGATCCAACCAAAATATTTCAGTTTTTATTTATGAATTTAGTTTTTACTAAATGTTCATTTAGTGGAATATTCCTTTTTGAAGTAGGATGCTGTGGTTTCCAGCCCCATCTCGGGTCTTGAATATTCCAAGGTGACACTTCAGTCCAGTCATTAAATGACCTATGCTGTAAGGGGCATTGATATTCAGGCTGTTACCTTGTATTATTGATCAACTTGCAACCTTGAAACCATGTTTGGCTCAGGGTTTAGCCTCCAACTTCATCCTGGTCCACCAATACCCTCCAGAGGAAGGTTTAACAACCTTATCTGGCCTGGAATAGATTTGTGGATGTTGGTGCAACAGAAAAGGAATAGGTGATGTTTCGGGATGAGGCACTTCTGGAAAACTGAGAGTCAGGGGGAAAGGAAAATGAGAGATATAACATTACCTATTCCTTTTCACTAGAGATTCGTGAACAAGGAATTTCATTGAACCCTGGTATTTATAATAAACTAATCTGAAATAAACTATCTACATCCATCCCTTTGAAGACTCTTTGTGTCCTCCGCAATAACTTGCTAACTCAACATTTTTTTATAGTAAAGAAGTATTAGAGGGTTGATCGTATTAATACTGTTTGACCGTTGAGAAATAATTAACTTAAATTAACATCAAATATGATTTCACTGTGAATGTAGAACGATATATTGATACCAGTGAAGTTAGAATTAGGAAATTTATTGCCAATATCATCTTCACAAGAAGGGTGATTAATGTGCAGAATAAACCTCCATACAGTGAAGTATTGTGATTGAAGCAGATGCAAGATTTATGGTTTCAATATTTTCTGACAATTTGAGTACTGACCTTATTTTCATTCAGGGAAAACTAATTATGAAGGAAGATACATTTCTATGATGCAAATTTGGCTATGATTGATGGGCATTTTAAGTTCCAATGCTGTGAAGATGGAGATGAAGGAGTTATATTCAGCAACAGCAGTGTGAATCAATACCAGCAGAAGATATGGGTGATGCAACATAAGTATCGAGGATCTGAAGCCATACATATTTATGAAACGCCATCTGGTGGCTATCACAGCAGATGCTTTGGGAGGATGTGTCTATCAAGTGCTGTTAGGTGATTTTATAGAGGTATATGAAAATGATGAGGGGCATGGATAAAGTGAATGCGTACAATTCCCCCCCCCCCCCCCCCCCAGCAAAAGGGTGTCTAAAACTAGAGGGCACAGATTTAAGGTGAGAGTGGGAACATTTTAAAGGGACCTGAAGGGCAAAATTTTCAGATGGAGTGGGTATGTGGATTGAAACACAGGAGAAAGAAGTGGTGAAGGCAGGTACAATAACAATGCTTAAAAGATGTAGAAAGGAACTGCAGACACTGGTTTATACCCAAGATAGACACAAAGTGCTGGAGTAACCGGAGTGCTGGAATAACAGCGGGTCAGGCAGCATATCTGGAATAAAAGGATGGGTGATGTTTTGGGCCGGGACCTTCTTCCGACGTAAGTCTTCAGAGTCTGAAGAAAGGTCCCAGCTCCGTTAATTCTAATTCAGAGATCAATTGATCCATCGACCTTAAAAGCATAGTGCTGGAAATTGTCACTGAGATTTGCCATAATCTTGAATACCTAACGTCTCGACCCGAAACATCCTTCTCTCCAGAGATGCTGCCTGACCCGCTGTGTTACTCCAGCTTTTTGTGTTTATCTTCAGCTTGTTGCCTGGTGGATTGCTCCTGTTTCAACTAATAATCTGTTTCAGTTTGCTATGAGTGATGGTTAGCACATACCAAGTGTATTTTCTTCAAAGGCCTTTAATTTACTGTTCTTCCTATCATCTTTGGTTTCTATCTTTTTTTGGATTCTGTGGTCCAGATCTTTTTTCAATTCACTAATTAGTCCATGTAGAGGTTTCATATTCTCAACATGGGTTGTTCCCAGGATGCTCCTCTTTCCTCCCACATCCCAAAGATAGGTTAAATGATCATTGTAAATCACTTCCGGTGTAGCTGGGTAGTAGGAAAATCAGGGTGTAATTAATGATGTGAATGAGAATAGATTACAAATAAGTGGGCAGTTAGAGTGCCATCTGAATGAATTCCAATAAAAAAAGTCCACATCACAGAATTTAGTAAAAGACAGGAAACACAAATTTAATTCAAGCTGCTGGGCTCCTTGTGTCATCCTTAAGCCAGTATCTCTCAGAAGAAATGCATAGCCACTGCATTTATCTCTATGTATGGATACCGTGGCAGGGTCTAAAGGTGGAATGTCAACATCTGGGTCTGATCACCCTGCTCAATCAGAGACTCAGAACTGCAGTAAAGACCCAGTGTTTCCTCCTTTTCCAGAAAAAAACTATAGTTTCTTTTGAACCACGGTGGCAAAAGCAAGGAGTGAAACCAAGATAACAAGCTGATACCTCAGCATGGAAGTCACCAATTGACTTATGATCAGTGCTCTGTCCAAATGGGAAGGTCTTAGAACAGTTCTGATCCAAGTTAAGTGGTGACTTTTGCTTCCAGTTTCTGGCAGTTCGTCATCTTGTCTTTCTTAGCAAATCTCAAGTATACTCCTAGATAGAGGAGGTAAATGAGATGTGATAGCTTTCTCTTCCTCCAGTTAGTTGCACCAGTGAATGGAGCGACTCCTCTTCATGGAGTTACAGTTGAAATCTTCCTTGACACTCACCGGTATCAAAAGTGGACACTTGTTTAGGAAGTAACTGCAGATGCTGGTTTGAACCAAAGATAGACACAAAATGCTGGAGTAACAGCGGGACATGGACACTCTTGCTTGCAGCTGGGATGCACATGTTCCGCATTAAATTGCGAGAAGGAAATGGGATAATGTAGAACCACAACCACCAGTTTTCAGGTGACTCCTAGGTCGAGACCCTTCAATTGTAAATTTCAGACATGCACTAATGACAGACAAAGCACTTCTTGCTTTGCGACAGGCCTGGGATTGCAACTGTGCCCTCACCGATGCTCTTGTTTCAGGATGGCCCACAGGCCACATGAGCAGCAACAGATCTGCCTAATTGTAAATTGCCATCTGATTTTTATTGTGGGAGCTATTTTTTTTCCAGGAACATATCCATTGTGGGAGTAAGTAAACACAAAGGAGGAGACTCCAGGTTAGCCACCTCATCACTGGTAACAGACTCTAAAACATCACCAGTTCCATTCACCTCTGTGCAGACACTGCTAGTGGGCAAAATCCCCACCCACAACTTGCAGCGAGTACTTCAGATGGCACTCTTGTCACCATGATCCCACCCTCACTATCAATTGTGAATTAATTCTCCCTCGGGCCCTCTAGCAAATGTGTCCCAATCCAAAAAATGTGTCCCAATCCAAAAATGGAGGCACCTGCCTCAGGTGTCTAGTCAAAGAATAGCACAAGAGGGGTAACCCTCCCCTAAACTTGCCCACAGACCCAGAACTGAAGGAAATATTTGTTGTAGCGACAGGGAACTACAGATGCAGGTTTACAAAAAAAAGACAAAGTGCGGGAGTAACTCAACGGGTTCGGCAGTATCGCTGGAGAACATGGATGGGTGACGGTTCAGGTCAGGGCCCTTCTTCAGACTGTTGTTGAATATTTGTTGGCTCTACCAGGCAACTTTTGGGCAGTGTTTAATGGCTATGCCCTTTCCTCACCCTGAATTCCCAATCCAAAAATGGAGGGAGCTCAAGAGATCCCCTGCACCTGTACCCACAAGGGCATCCTCATTCTGCTCGACAGGCGGTGTTGTTTCTCCGGGAGTTTTCCATTTTCCGTTTGGTCAGAGTGACACCCTCCTCCCCGTTTGTGGCCACAATGGTGACTGTGCTATGAGAAGACTGGCACCCACTCCGTGAACAGACTACCCACCCACCTCACCGTGTCAGGTGGCCCTTCACTGCAGGGTTATGAGGAGAATAGGGTTAAGAGGAGAAGATAGATCAGCCATGATTGGATGGCGGAGTAGACTTGTTGGGTGGAATTCTGCTCCTATCACTTGTGAACATGACTCGAGTGCGGGCACCTCGGCGACGCCCGCAATGAATGCTCTCCGACCCTGCCGCCCCATCTCCCTCCGAGATCAACACCATCAGCGCGTCGCTTCCTGCACGTCGACCAAAATAGATGCGGCCTCCCTGCTGCTGAGCGGAGTAAAGCTTTCCCTACCCGCTCAAGTACTGATCAGAAATTATGCCAATGGGTGCACGGAATGAAATTAATACCTCATAGGAAAGTTATTCATCAGCCAAGCCTCGCGCACCCCCCCCCCCCCCCCCCCTTCAATGATCAGGTTGCCACAAGGGTACGTTTCCATCCCAGTCCACCCATCACATCCCATCTGACAGAGGTGGGAGATTGCAACCTTCACGTGGTCCACCCTGTTTCGACTAATGCAATCAACCCGACGTGCACAAACAAAAGATCAAATAGAACAAGTTGACCTACAACTTTAGGCTGTGCACACCACACACAAGAAAGATCCCATCTGACAAATGTCTGGTCAAGGTATCAAATCCTTACTCTTCCCTTTCAGTGATGAACACATTTGAGTGGAGATTAAATACGTACAAGGCGGCCAGGATCCAGCGTCGAAGGTGCGAAGCAGCAGGTATAATAAGAAACTCTTCACCCAAACTGTCCCTTGACATTATATAAGAATACAAGTTGGGAAACAAGAGATGTCTAACTGAAATCAAATTGAGATGATACATGGCTCCCCAACAGAGAAGACACCACCAGATTTCAGCTCTCGATCAAATTCTATTGTTTAATTGCATAGCGGTGGCCATAATTGGTTAAGGGGAATGATCATGAAATTTAACCATTAACTTGGGGTCAACGATGGCAACTTTTATCTCCTCTCTCCATTTTTGAACCACGGTCGTTCAACGGTCCTTCATGATTCAAGATGGTGACCACTGACCGCGCGCGCGGAATCTGCTCCTCGCCGGTTAAAGCGCGCGGCCCGAGGCGATACCACCGCACGCCTCCTTAGGATACCTCGTAAACACTGTCACTTCCACATTGACAACCCGGCTTTGGCATTTAGATGTTCCATAGTTCAACATAATTATTGTTTACTTTTAGCATTATGATTATTTACCAAAAGCGTATGAATATTTATACTAAATTGAATATTTAGTAAATGGCCCTGGGCTTCCCCCTACTTTTTGAAATGGCTGCAGTTGGTTGGAGCTGGGTATAAATAGTGGGCGCGGCGGCGGCGGCGCGTGATGTCCTCTGGTCGGTGGTCGGGGAGAAGGAGTGGGAACTGAGGAAAATGGCCGAGATGGTAAAAGCACCAGAGATGGCAACAAAAACATCATTATGCGTCGTGTTTTGTATTTAAGGGTGTGATTTCAAGTACTTTCATCGTAACTCTTGAAATTTGCACCATGTATGGCGTTGCTTGAAGCAGAGTGCGTGCTTTTTGATGCTTCCACATTGAAGTGAAGATGGTTGGGTTGAAAGAGGCAACCAGAATTTTGTTTTTGCGAAGTTCTGAAAGCTTATACATGTATGTGCTGACTGCCTTTCGAACAAGGATAATTCATCCAAATAAGCTATTAGGTTTTTAGCCATCCAAATAATCTATTAGATTTTTAGTCGTTATTTTTAGAAATCTGGTTGCTTAGAAAATAGATTAATGGGGAGGAGAAATGGGATGGACTAGTCAGGGGTGTTTGTTAATATGAATTTAAATTATTTCACTGGTCACATTTAAATCGCAGATTACAACCAATGATTAACAAGATAGATTATTTGTTCCACCTGTTTATCTGCCATGAACGTTATTGTTTTGTCATTTGTACCAAACCTGAAAGTTAATTAATTCCCTAACACCTAATCATCTGCATTGCAAGAATTTCAAAGATGTGACCAGAAGGATGATGGCTATATTGCTTGTCATCTTCCAAAATTCCATTGGCTCTGGAATAATTTCCCACATTCTTTTTTTGGTATGATAGGAAGAGATGAAACGGAGAGCTTCTAGTCAGTTAACCTGACATTAACAGTAAGGAAACACAATTTATTAAAATATATTGCAGATTAAATGATAATAAGAGACTTGCAAAAAAATGACTGGCTAGAACTGAAAGGGTAATACTGTTTGATAACTTTTTTTGAGACTTTAATAGAAGGTGGAGGGGGAGTAATGTGTTTGGATTTTCACAAGGCCTTCCTACATTGTGTTTATAGGAAATTGCCAAATAAAGCGAGTTCATAACTTATAGGTACAGAATTAGGCCATTCGGCTGATCAAGTCTACTCTGCCATTCAATCGTGACTGATCTATATTTCCCCTCAACCCCTTTCTCCTGATTTATCCCTTTAACCCCTGATACCCTTACTAAATGAAAATCTGTCTGTTTCTGCCTTAAAATTATCAATTGGCCTCCACTATCTGGCAATCAATTCCACAGATTCGCCACTCTCTGATTAAAGAAATCCATTCCTCATCTCCTTTCTAAAGGTACATCCTTTTATTCTGAGGCCATGGCCTCTGGTCCTAGATTCTCCTATTAGTGAATGAAGACCCTCTTCACATCCGTTAAACAGGCCTTTCAATGTTCGGTAGGTTTCAATGAATTTCCCCTTCATCCTTCTAAACTCCAGCAAGTACATGCCAAATACTCATCATATGTTAATCCAATCATTCCTGGGATCATTCTTGTAAATACAAATATATGGCAAGGAAGCAATACATTGGTGTTTGGGGACAAAAAAACAAGTGGGAGTAAATGGGTCATTTTCAATTTGAGTGCCTGTGAATAGTTGAGTACTGCTGTTGAAATCTATATTAATGTTTTTTTCAGTCTACAGCAATTATTTGAATGAGGCAACAAGTGTACATCCACTTTTGCTAAGGGGTGTTGCTTGATGAAGAAGCTTCAGCGAGGCTTCAAGGGGCTATAGATAATGAATGGTGAAAGAGTTGGCAGATGGAATCATAAGAAAATGTTAGTGAAGCAATCAAGAAAATAGAGAAAGTTTGTAATATGGTCAATCCAAGTGCCTCACTGGAAGAGGATGATTGAAAATTAGGCTAACCTAGTAAAGGTAACTTAAACGGTCAGGTTAGAAAAGACCAGTGCGGTATTTAGAGTAGGTAAGTGCTTAAACTGCAAGACAGGGTTCATCAGAGTCAATTAGAAAAAAATAGCTGTGCATGGGAGTTAAAATGTAGTGCTTTTCACAGGGTAAGCAAGATATGATAAGGGCAGGAATGTTAGCCCAGAAAAATTATCTACAAGAAGGATGGGGGAGAGGCAGTCGGGTATGTACCGTATAAATCTATGACTAATGGATCACTATCCCCAATTAAGAAGAATAATATCTTGATAATCTATTGTGAAACTGTAGCATCTAACTACAGTAACTATTGTTACATATAACTACTGTAATCTGAATACTATAAAGGATTGTACCATTCTCGGGGCAACAGTCTTTCAGACCTCAGGAATGCTGTCCAATACATACTGCAATAAGGCCTTGCTCAAGAAACTTGTCACTATTGTATGAGATTTATCATATTTGTCCCCATCACTGCCCCAGGCAATGTATTCCAGGCTCCCACCCCCCTCTGTTTATTTAAAAAAGAAAACATGCTCCACACATCTCCATTAAACGTTTCCCCCGTCACCTTATAACTGTGCCTCCAGTATTGGACATTTTTGCTCTGGGGGAAAAAGGTTTTGACTACCCTATCTATGTCTCTCACAATCTTGTAATCTTCTTTCAAATCTCCAACCTCCGGCGTTCCAGAGAAAATAGTCCAAGTCTATCAGTGCTGGTACAGCGGTAGAGCTGCCTGCGCCAGAGAATCGGGTTCTATCCTGACTATATAACCATATAACACTTACAGCACGGAAACAGGCCCTCTCGGCTCTTCCAGTCCGTGCCGACCATTTGTTTTCCCCTAGTCCCATCTACCTGCACTCAGACCATACCCCTCCATTCTCTTCATGTCCATATACCTATCCACTTTACTCTTAAATGTTAAAATCGATCCTGCCTCCACCACTTCTGCTGGAAGCTGATTCCACACAGCCACCACCCTCTGAGTAAAGAAGTTCCCCCTCACGTTACCCCGAAACTTCAGTCCCTTAATTCTCATGTCATGCCCTCTTGTTTGAATCTTCCCTATGGGTGCTATCTGTACAGGGTTTGTATGTACTCTGTGACTGTGTAGGTTTTCTCCATGTGTTGATAGAGTTTTGGATGTTAAGTGTATAAAATGATATGGGTATGGGCCAGAAAATTGTGTTGAGGTAAAGTTATGCTTATGGTGGTTGTCGGTGCATCCCATGTGAGATATTTTATATGCGTTTTGTTGCAAAATCAAAGTGGCATATTCATTGCACATAAGTAACTACGTGAGAAACTAGCTGCAAAATAGGTCAAAAGGTATTTTTTAAGAGGGCAGAGTTAATTGGCAGGAGAAGCTTCACAATGGTTGTTGTTGGTACAGGGGTGAAGATGAGATATCTGAGAAACAATCTTCCGGAAGTTTAAGTTTTATAGCATGAAAATTATTTTTTTTGTTTTAAAGCTCATCAGAAGTTGTTGGGTATGTTTGGAGAAACCAGTTGATCAGAAGGATAAGGGTGGGGATAATATAGAAGGACAAAAGCAAATGAGAGAGGGGAGACAGGAGACTTGAGGGGAAAAAAAAAACCTAAAATACTGGAGGAACTTGGTGGGTCAGACATCACACGTGGAAGGAAATGGACAGCTGACATTATGGGTCAGGACCCTTCCGACTGATGCTTGACGTTTTCTCAGTCTGAAGTGTCCCAATCCTGTTTGCTTCCCTCTACAGATGGTGCCTGATGCACTTTGTTTTTTGGAATAGAGGACAGTGGTTTGAAATGCTAGAGGATCAGTCGGAGGTAATGTTGTTAATGGTCAGTTGATTGAAGTGGAACTATCCAAGGATGGATTTTTGAGCACACTGGAGGGAGTTGTGAAATAATGCCTGGAACACCTGGAATTGTCTAATGCATGGTGACAATTTAGCTGTTGTGGTGTTCCTGGAAGACTGATTTATGTAGGAAATCAACAAGTCCCATGCACTGAAATGTTTCACTTGTTCAGTTATGATCCATGTACTATGTATGTTTAAAAAATACTTCTTTGCTCTTTACCTGTATCAATTACCTTAAATGTCTCAACTCCAATTGTGGAATTTATTAGAAGGAAGCTACAGCTAAATTATTTTTGTGCACCACCTTAAATTTCCATATTACCTTTTGGTCTAGGTAAAATAATATCAGCTTTTATTTTGGATAAATGTAGGCCCTCATCCCTGGTACCATTTTAACACATTTTCACTGTGTACACTAGTGCTTTGAACTACTAAAGTGAGATGCCCCGTATAGCCAGAAATATGATGGTTAATGCCAAACAGCTGATAACCACATCCCCTATTTTTGTTCCTCTCTCCCATATGTTCATTCATCTGCCAAGTTGTTTAGTTTATTGTCATGTGTATATTGAAAAGCTTTTTGTTGCATGATATCCAGTCCGTGAAAAGTATCATGTTCTGGTACTTGTAGTTTTTGCTCCTCACTGATCAATGTCCAGCTCCTTTTTTCAACACCTCCCTGCACCTGATCATAGGAAGTTTAATCTGCCATATTGAAGTTTCTGCCACATATGATAGAATACATGAATCATGTTAAGGATTTAAAGACTTTAAGACGTTAAGCAAGTGAAATGCAATTGGCTATGTAAAGGTTTTACTCTGTGCATATTTACAGCCAATACACTTAAGTCACACCAGTAACAACTATAAAATGCTTTATTAATTTTAAATTAAATTGGGAATTCCTAACATTGATTGTTCATATTTCATTGACTTTGAATGAATGATACTTTGTTGACTTTGAATATGGATACTTGCAAGAAGATGTCATGCTGCCAGCAACAAATGTGTGATTTTTTTTAAACCTCAGTTTTTCTGCATACAATCTAAGAAGCAAGGTGCTGTACCTGATCAAAAACTATTACTGTTAATAAAATTATATCTGTTCATTGATGAAAAACTAATAACATATATGAAGTTTTAATTTCACTTAATCCACACCCATAACGAATACTTCTCTGAATATAGCTAGCTAACCTTTTGTCACCGTTAACAAAACTGGGCAGAATATCATGCAACGTTATGGAACAGAGACCTAGACATGCAGGAACATAGTTTTATAAATGTGGTGACATGGGTAGACAAAGTGGTGAAGAATGCATTGGGCTTACTTGCCTTGATTGCTCATGGTATCATATTCAAGAGTTGGAACACCATGTTGCAGATGTATAAAACATTAGTAAGGCTACATGTAGAGTACTGTGTATAGTTCTGGGTTTGGGGGTTGGGATGCCGGTGGGGGGTGGTACTGGTGCAGCACGGTCAGTGGCTGGGTAGGCGGAGGGACCAGACTGTCCCCAACTCTGCTGCAGCTGACGGGGACATTGCTGGGTTTTCATCCCCATGTGTCCGCTACCCTGAGCCGACGCGACCGACGTATGGACATAAAGACTTCTCCATAAAGACTTCGTCTATTGCTAGAAATTGTAATTTATTTACCTATCTGTTACGGACTTACAGCATATAATACAATAATATTAAAGTTCTGATCTTGAGAATATCACGTTTTTGAATTTTCAAGGCCGTCTGGGTGTTTATTACTATTTCTGTCGCAACGGTCAATTTTGTAATTGACTACAATTAGGTAATTAACTAATTATATGCTTTAATTTCAGGTCATCCAAGTAAGATGTTTTATATTTGTTTCAGAATGCTTCAATCTATAATAACTGAACATTTCATTCAGTTCTCTAAAATTTTAAGAAAGTTATGGGCTTTTGACTGCCCTCGATCACAGCTTTTGTGTTGTCAATGCAAAAGCAATAGGGAACAAGATGCTAATTTCCGAGTATGAAAATGGCCATAACATTTTTAATACTGATGATATGAAAGTGAATTAAGTGTCAAAATAAACTTTTTATGCTTTATCTGATGGGATAAATTGCAGACTTTTTAAAATCTCAAAATTTTGTAACATTGCTAATAATGGCGTCGATGTGGGAGAACTCCCTCGGTACATAATAAGGTCTCAATCCAACCGCCAGGAGCTCAATATCCCGACAGCAGATCTTACCTTTCACAGTTATGTGACCTGGATTACACCATCTATTGTTCACCTGCAGAGCAAGACCCCCATCTTTGATCTTCCCACTCGCCTTCGGGTCCCTATCTGCTCGTACCATAGTGAAGCCGGGTAGATCCACACAGGATGTTGTCCGTCAGCTTGTCTTGGTAAAACACATGAGACTGCACTCATGGTAGATCCGCTGGTTCTTCATGAGGGCCTCCAACTCCTCACACTTGTTAGGGAAAGAGTTAACGTTCCCCATATGGGTCAATGGCAGAAACGGCTTGTAACTCCACCTCCAAGCCCTTAGCCTGACACCATCACGGCAACCACAGAAGGGCTTCTTCAGCTCAGACAGAATAGGGCGTTTTATTCCGTAAGCTGTCCATCGCCGCATAAGGAGTTCATCCCTCCTATACGCGACTTTACACATACTATGTAAAATACTACACAACAACAACCAATGCACTAAACAAGACTAGGAGCTGCAAGGACTCTCAGTTTGGCGCATGCTCAGACACACAATACTTGAGTAACTCAGCAGGACAGGCAGCACCCTGGATAGAAGAAATGTTTCGGGTCAAGACCCTTCTTCAGACTGAGTCAGGGGAGAGGGAGACACCGAGATTCCTTAAGTGTTAGGTGTGAAAACGTTACGTCAAAGGTCATGTGAAGTTCAATGAAAATGTAGAATAGATCATCGTTGGCTAGGAGAAGTTGACAACGCAGCTTAAAGAGATAAAATTTAATCAGGGGGAGAGGCAGACTGGTTGGAGAACAAGGAAGGGGGAGGGGATGGAGAGAGGGAAAGCAAGGGTTACTTGAAGTTAGAAAAGCCAATATTTCTGCTGCGGTGTAAGCTGCCCATGCAAAATGAGGTGCTGTTCCTCCAAGTTGCGCGGGGCCTCAATCTGACGGTGGAGGAGGCCCAGGACAGAAAGGTCAGTATGGGAGGGGGAGTTAGTGTTTAGCAACCGGGAGATCAGTTGGGTTTAGGCGGACTTAGCGGAGATGTTGAGCAAATCTATCGCCAAGCCTGTGCTTGGTCTCGCAGATATATCGGTGTCCACATCTGGAACAGTGGATACAGTAGATGAGGTTGGAGGAGGTGTAAGTGAACCTCTGCCTCACCTGAAACGACTGTCGGGGTCTTTGGACGGAGTTGAGGGAGGAGGTATAGGGACAGTGGTTACATCTCGTTTAGTTGCAGGGGAAAGTACCTGGGGAGAGGGTGGTTTGTGTGGGAAGGGAGGAGTTAACCAGGGTTGAGGAGGGAACGGTGTCTGAAGAAAGTGGAAAGGAGTGGAAATGGGAAGATGTGCCTCATGGTGGGGTCCTGTTGGAGGTGGTGAAAATGTCAGATGATTATGTGCTGTATGCGATGGCTCATGGGGTGAAAGGTGAGGACGAGGGGGAACTCTGTCCCGTTGATACTGGGGGCGGGGGGGAGCAAGATCGGAGCTGTGGGATATCGCGGAGACCCTTGTGAGGGGCTCATCTTTGCTGGTGGAGGGGCACACCCGTTCCCTAAAGAATGAGGACATCTCAAATACCTTGGTATGGAACACCTCATCTTGGGTGCAGATGCAAGAACTGCAGATGCTGGAAAAATCGAAGGGAGAAACTCAGCTGGTGAGGCAGCATCTATGGAGCGAAGGAATAGGTGACTTTCGGCCTTTTTCAGACTGTTGTGGGGGTGGGGGGTCGGGAAGAAGATAGGAAGAGGCAGAGACACTAGGCTGTGGGAGAGCTGGGAAGGGGAAGGAGGGAGAAAGCAAGGACTATCTGAAATTGGAGAAGTCGGTGTTCATACCGCTGGGGTGTAAACTACCCAAGTGAAATATGAGGTGCTGCTCCTCCAATTTGCAGTGGGACTCGCTCTGGCCATGGATGAGGCGCAGGTCAGAAAGGTCGGATTCGGAATGGGAGGGGGCGTTGAAGTGCTGAGCCACCGGGAGATCAGGTCGGTTAATGCGAACTGAGTGGAGGTGTTGAGCGAAGCAATCGCCAAGCCTGCACTTGGTCTCACCGATGTAGAGCAGTTGACACCTAGAACAGTGGATGCAATAGATGAGGTTGGAGGAGGTGCAGGTAAACCTCTGTGCACCTGGAAAGACTGCTTGGGTTCTTGGATAGAGTCGAGTGGGGAAGTAAAGTGACAAGTGAAGTCAGTGAGTTCTGCATGGGTGCAGGAGGTAGAGCCAATGCAGTAGTCAAGGTAGAGTTCGGGGATAGGGCCACCGTACGCCTTGAACAAGGATTGTTCGACATATAAAGAGGCAGGCATAACTGGGGCCCATGCGCGTGCCCATAGCTAAGCCTTGGATTTGGAGGAAATGGGAGGAGTTAAAGGAAAAGTTGTTGAGGGCTAGGACCAGCTCCGCTAGGCGGAGGAGAGTATTGGTAGACGGGGATTGGTTGATTCTGCGGTCGAGGAAGAAACAGAGGGCTTTAAGACCCTCCTGGTGGGGCATGGAGGTGTAGAGTGACTGGACATCCATAGTCAAGATGAGGGAATGTGGGCCTGGAAAACGGAGCCAATCATAAGCCCCCCCCCCCCCATTTACTGCAACATATCTATGCTACCAGTGATAGGGGGCTTGGGTAATCTGTAACATACTGCTGAGAGAAATAAGGTTCCATATCTCCGTCTCTGATTTTTTGTTTACATTTACCATCCACCCTTCAAAACATTCCTAGACAATAAGTAATATGTCTAATCTTACTTTGCCGATTCCCACGAACCTCTTCTACCCCTGGTCAATGTGAGATGCCAATTGTCCCATCCAAACACTCTTTCGTTACCTTGTTCAATTCCAATCAAAATTAAATAAGGAAGCATATTAATATTTTCTTCCACAAGTGATAGATAGTCTTTGCAGCAGGCAGGGTGGGAAGAATTAGTCTAGATAGCTGTGACAGTCTGTAGATTTATAATGGATGTCAGTCAATGGTCTATCTCCTGTGATGGAGACGGTGAGATCAAGAAACGGTAGGGATATGTCGGAGATGGTCCAAGTGAATCTGAGTGCTGGATGGAAATTAGTAGTGAAGTTAAGGAAGACCGTGAGTTCTGCATGGGTGCAGGAGGTAACCCCGATGCAGTCGTCAATGTAGCGGGGATAGAGTTCAGGGATAGGGCCAGTGTAAGCCTGGAACAGGGATCGTTCGACGTACCCTACACAAAGGCAGGCAGAGCTGGGGCCCATACGAATGCCCAAGGCTGCACTTTGGATTTGGAGGAAGTGGGAGGAGTTGAAGAAGTTGTTAAGAGTAAGGACCAGTTCTCCTAGGCGATGGAGAGTGTTGGTGGACAGAAATTAGCAGATTCTGCAGTCGAGATAGGAATGGAGGGCTTTGTCCTTGAACAAGGTTCCACATGGTAGGCTGCTCTGTAAGGTTAGAGTGCTTGGGATCCAAGGATAGCTGGCTGACTGAATAGAAAATTGGCTTCACGGAAGGAAGCAGAGGGTGATGGTGGAAGGTTGTTTTTTGGGCTGGAGGCCTGTGGTGTGCCTCACGGTATGGTGCTCGTCCATTGCTGTTTGTCATTATATCAATGATTTGGTTGAGGACGTACAAGGTGTGGTTGGTAAGTTTGCAGATTACATGAAAATGGGTGATATTGTAGTCAAAATAGTTGTCAAAAAATGCAGGAGCATCTTGATTGGTTGGGGTGATGGGCTGAGGAATGGTTGATAGAATATAATACAGAGGAATGTGAGGCGTTGCACTTTAGGAAGTCAATCCATAGCAGGACATCCACGGTGAATGACAAGGCTCTGGGGAATGTTGTAGATCAGAGGGATCTAGGAATGCGGGTACATAGTTCCTTGAAAGTGGTGTCACGAGTAGATAGGGTTGTCAAGAATTCTTTTGGCACATTGTCCTTTATCAATCAGAGTATTGAGTATGTGTGGGAGATAATGTTGCAGTTGTACAAGACATTGGTGAGGCCAGATTTATAGTATTGTGTTTGGTTTTGGTCACCCTGCTAAAAGAAATATGTTAACCTGGCAAGAGTGCAGAAAAGATTTACAAGGCTGTTGCCATGACTTGAGGGACTTGAGGGAGAGGTTGTGCAAGCTAGGACTTTATTCCTTGGAGCTCAGGAGGATGAGGGGTGAGATGTTCAAGATCATGGGAGGAATGGAAAGGGCAGTCTTTTTCCCAGTGTAGACGAATTGAGAACCAGAGGACATGGTTTAAGGTGAGGGAGGAAAGATTTAATAGGAACCCGATGGGCAACTTTTTTTGCATAAAAGTTGGTAGGAGTATGGAATGAGCTGCCGGAGGAAGTAGTTGAGGCAGGTACTATTACAATGTTTAAGAAACATTGGGCAGGTACTGTACATGTATAGGATAGGCAGGGCTATAATGTGCTCGGACGAAGTGCATAGTTACCAGTCGGAATTATGGTCAATGAAGCATTCACATATTATTTCTGCTTCAAATAAAGTCACAAACTAAACATTCACCAATCAAGACATGATATGTACCACAATGACATGCAGCAAAATTACAATACAGTATCTCATCTCTTTTTGCACGTTGCAATGAATGCAATTTCTATTATCTCTTTTCACTTCCAAACAAAAATACGGTTGTTCAGCGTATGATCAATCTCGGTAAGACCAAGTGCAGGCTTGGCAATCGCTTCACACAACACCTCCACTCAGTTCGCAATAACCAACCTGATCTCCCGATGGCTCAGCACTTCAACTCCCCCTCCCATTCCGAATCCGACCTTTCTGTCCTGGGCCTCCTCCATGGCCAGAGTGAGGCCCACCGCAAATTGGAGGAACAGCACCTCATATTTTGCTCGGGTAGTTTACGCCCCAATGGTATGAACATTGGCTTCTCCAATTTCAGGTAGACTTGCTTTCTCCCTCCTTCCCCTCCCATTCCCAGCTCTCCCACAGCTTGCTGTCTCCGCTTCTTCCTTTCTTTTTCCCGCCCCCCCCCACCCCTCCCAACATCAGTCTGAAGAAAGGTCTCAACCAAAACGTCGCCCATTTCCTTCGCTCCATAGATGCTGCCTCATCTGCTGAGTTTCTCCAGCATTTTTGTCTACCCATTCACACAAGTTCTGTTATCCCGCTTTCCTCACCCACTCCCTGCACATATGGGTCAATTTTACAGAGACAAGTTAACCTACAAAGCCAAAGTGTCTTTGGGATGTGGGAGGAAACCCACATGCTTGCAGGGAGAATGTGCAAATTCAACACACAGTGCCCGAGAACAGGATCGAACACAGATCTCTGGCGTGTGAGGCAGCAAGTCTACCAGCTGTGCCACTATATTTTATTTTCCAACACACAAAAAATTTTAGAACATAGAAATTAGGTGCAGGAGCAGGCCATTCAGCCCTTCGAGCCTGCACCGCCATTCAATATGATCTTGGCTGATCATCCAACTCAATATCCAGTACCTGCCTTCTCTCCATACCCTCTGATCCCTTCAGCCACAAGGGCCACATCCAACTCCCTCTTAAATATGGCCAACGAACTGGCCTCAACTACCTTCTGTGGCAGAGAATTCCACAGATTCACCACTCTCTGTGTGAAAAACGATTTTCTCATCTCGGTCCTAAAAGACTTCCCCCTTATCCTTAAACTGTGACCCCTTGTCCTGGACTTCCCCAACATCGGGAACAATCTTCCTGCATCTAGCCTGTGCAACCCCTTAAGAATTTTGTAAGTCTCTAACGTTGATAACTTTGGTTATACATTGATAACTTTGGTTACTGAAAAAAAAGAAACTATCCATTTTCAGTCTTAAATCTTTAAGTGACGTTATGTCCCCCTTTACAGCTACTGTATGTTTTAATTCAGTTCAAGGCTATTGGAGCAGTACATTGGCCATATATTTGCTGCCTAAAATTGCCAGAGACCTGAATATGGGTGCTGTCTGTATGAAGTTTTGTTTTCTCGTTTATAACATTGTTTACAGAGTACTATGTTTACATATTCTGTTGCGCTGCTGCAAGAAAGGATTTCATTGTTCTAACTGGGACGTGAGAGAATAAAACACTCTTGACTTGCGTCGCTGATGTGTGGGATAGAACTAGTGTACGGGTGATCAGTGGTCGGCGTGGACTCGGTGCCTGTTTCCATGCTGTATCTTTAAATTAAACGAAAAACACTAAAACCAGAGGAAATGTAAAGAAGGGTTTCTACCCGAAACGTCACCCAATATTTTCTATCCAGAGATGCAGGCTGCTCCATGGAGTTCCCCCACACAATTAAAGCATGGAATAGTCTTCACCATACCATAGGTACCAACCAGACGTAAGTAAATTTAAGGTAGCTTTATTTTTCCCAAGAACCCATTTTTGCTTAAGTCCAAGTCAAGAGAGTTTTATTGTCGTGTGTCCCAGATAGGGCAATGAAATACTTGCTTGCTGCAGCACAACAGAATATGTAAACATAAAACAGAACACGGGATAAATGTTCAGTGTGTCTATATACTATAGACCATATATATACACAATAAATAAACAGATAAAATAAGAAGGCTGTTATTTTTCTAGAGTTTGGAGTTTGGTGGTGGTGGGTCCACCAGTCACTCTGCACCTCCATGCCCCACCAGGAGGGTCTTAAAGCCCTCAGTTTCTTCCTCGACCGCCGAACCAACCAATCCCTGTCTACGAATACTCTCCTCCACCTAGCGGAGCTGGTCCTTGCCCTCAACAACTTTTCCTTTGACTCCTCCGATTTCCTCAAAATCCAAGACTTTTGACCCTGTCCCACGGTACAAGTTCATTCCAAGAGCTGTCCCGAGTTTAAAAAAAAAATCAAACTCGTGGTAAGCACGGAGAATGAACGTAGCGGGTATGTCGGAGCTCGGGGACGTCTCTTAGCGGCTCGTAACGCTAACGGCAGGTACTCGGGAAGACTCGCTAACGGCAGGTGAGCTCGGGAAGACTCGTGAAGATTTTTCAACATGTTGAAAAATGTCCACGAGAGCTCCGAGTACCGATGAGCAACCATTACCGTAAAACTCCAAGTTCGAATTAGGGCAAACTCGGGGAGAACTCTTGAATGAACTCGTACCGTGGGACAGGGCCATTAGTTATGGGTACGCGCATGGGTCCCAGCTATGCCTGCCTCTTTGTAGGGTACGTCGAACAATCCTTGTTCGAGGCGAACCATGGCCCTATCTCAGAACTTTACCGCCGCTACATTGACGACTGCTTTGGTGCTACCTCCTGCACCCATGCAGAACTCACTGACTTCATCCATTTCACTGCCAACTTCCATCCAGCACTCAAATTCACCTGGACCATTTCCGACATCTCCCTACCGTTTCTAGACCTCACCAATCCATTGCAGGTAACAGACTACTGACCGACATCTACTACAAACTCCCATGGCTATCTGGACTACACTTCTTCCCACCCTGCTTCCTGTAAAGACTCTAAACCCCCCCCCACTCCCAATTCCTCCTCCTTCGCCGCATCTGCACCCAGTTTGTTCCAAGCCAGGGCATCGGAGATGTCCTCATTCTTTAGGGAACAGGGGTTCCCCTCTTCGACTATAGATGAGGCTCTCGCCAGGGTCTCCTCTACAACCCGTAGCTCCGCTCTCACTCCCCATCCCCCCCACTCGTAACAAGGAAAGAGTCCCCCTTGTCCTCGCCTTCCACCCTACCAGCCGTCCGTCACATACAACAGATAACCCTCCGACATTTTTGCCACCTCTAACGGGATCAAAATCCAACCACAGGTCGCGTATTCCCATCTCCTCCCCTTTCGGCTTTCCGCAGAGACCGCTCCCTCTGTAACCCCTGGTCAATTTGTCCCCTCCCACCCAAATCACCCCCTCCCCTGGTACTTTCCCTTGCAACTGCAGTAAATGCTACACTTGTCGCTTTACACCCCGCCCCCCCCCACTCCATCCAAGGACCCAAGCAGTCTTTCCAGGTGAGACAGAGGTTCACTAGCACCTTCTCCAACCTCATGTATTGTACCCGCTGTTCTGGGTGTCAACTGCTCTACATCGGTGAGACCAAGCATAGGCTTGGCGATCGCTTGGCCCAACTCAGCTCAGTGCTTCAACTCCCCCTCCCATTCCGAATCCGACATTTCTGTACTGGGCCTCCTCCATGGCCACTTATTTCCACCGCAAATTGGAGGAGCAGCATCTCATATTTCACTTGGGTCGTTTACACCCCAGCGGTATTAACATTGACTTCTCCAATTTCAGATAGTCCTTGCTTTCTCCCTCCTTCCCTTCCCCTTCCTGGCTCTCCCACAGCCTACTGTCTTGGCCTCTTCCTTTCTTCTTCCTGCCCTCACCCCTGCCCAGTGATTGGTAAGATTTTAGAGTCCATTATTAAAGATAAGGTTTCTGAGTACTGGGAAGCACATGGTAAAATAGGCTGAAGAGGGAATCCTGCCTCTCAAATCTGTTGGAATAGGTTCTTGATTAGTAAGGTTACAAAGGTTACGGGTAGACTCTATGGGCCAGATGGCCTAATTCTGCTCGTATGACTTACGAAAAGTATTCAGAACTTGACATTGAATGGTTTTCCTTTTCTATTCTACCAGTCACATCCCTGAAGAACTCCACATAAAATGAATCTTCACGTAAAAAAAATATATATATTTTTATTTTCATGAATTCCTAAACATTTCCTTTATTTCCAGTCTGGAAGAATCATTGAAGCACAAGATAGTGACGTCAGTCAGGAACTGGATAGCCAGTCTTCTGCAGGATCTGCTGTGAATCGAAGATATGTCTTGCCAAGTGGAAGAATCATGCCAAACACGATTTTTGTTGGTGGAATTGATTTTGAGGTATTCTTTGATTATTTTGATTGCTTTTGCTCAACAGTAATGTTCTTTGCTGTAGGAGTTGTAAAGCTTCAGTGCCATTGAAGTGTAAATACAAGCTATGACACAGGTCGGTGGGGGTGCTGCAAGCCGGCAGCCCTGCCAGCAGCGTGTTTGTTTTTTTTACTTTTTTTGTTTTTTTAGTATGTCCCAATGTATGTTTTTAATGTTTCTCGCTGTGTCTTGTGTGGGGGGGGGTGGGGGTAAGGGGGAAACCGCTTTGGTCGCCTCCTCCACGGAGAGGCGACTTTTTCCACGTTGCCTCCCCCGTGGCCTAACATCGAGGATTGGTGCGGCCTTTCCCGGAGACGGGGCCCGGGGCTTCGGCTGTTGGCGCAGCGCGGACTCCCGTCGCGGAGCGGGAGAGCCGTCGCTCTGTTCGCTGGCCCGCGGCTGCCTGAAGCCGCAGTCTGAGGAGCTCCAGCTGACGCTGCGTCCGCAGCCTGGAATCCCTTGTTGGGGACCGCGGAGGGGAAGGGCTCCGACCGCCGGTCCTCGGCCAACTTCTACCGCGGGCACGGCGGGGACTTACCATCCGGAGCGGGGTCCCTCGCCGGGGATCTCTGGAGAGGAGCTCCGACCGCCGGCCCTGCAGTCTGCGGTGCTTCTGGCTGCGGCGCGGCGGGGACTTTAGATCTTCGACCGCCGGCCTGCAGCCGCAACCATCTTGAAGCTGTGGTCTTCGGTGGGGAGGCACCGATTTAGGACTTACCTGGACTTACCTTGTCTGTACATCTGGATGCCCGCAGTGGCGACTGCGGAGGGTTGAGGTCCCGACCACGGGGGAAAATGGAGGAGGACTGGCCAAATTTTGTACCTTCCACCACAGTGATGAATGCTGTGGTGGATGTTTGTGTTAATTTGTTTACTTATTTATTTTTTAAACTTTTTTTTAAATTGTGTGTTCCTTTTTATTGTACCGCTGCTGGCAAATTCTTTTCACTTGCACTTATGTGCAAGTGATGAATAAAACTTGATTGATTGATTGATTGAGGTCGTTTGGTAGAATAGCTCGCATTTACATGCAATGGCATTGAAGCATGTAAAGTAGATTTAATTTAATCATTACTGCTCAACATCTCCACATCTAAAGCCATAAGAGCATTCAAAAATACATGCATCATAAAATCTGTCTTGTGTAAGTAATTTAACATAACTACAGGTATGTTAAGCTTTAGTAATAGTTCAACAGTGCTCCTTATTCAAAAGTAGTTATTCCAAGGGTATTTATTCTGTTTGATTTGAGGTTTCATAGGTTATGTTTTCATCATATTTTTCATCTGGTCAATTTTTTGCACCTCTGTAACCAAGAGACCCAACAGGACAGAATTCCTGTCTCAAACCTTCACTGCTGCCAGAAATCAGACTAAACGTATCAAAACAAGCAGCTGTTCTCCCCATTTGGAATTGCATGTACTTCTATTGTTCCATGCTTCTGAGGAGAAGAACCAATGTGGAATACAGACTTTCAACTGCAGAAGTAAGAAAAAGAGGCTCCCACCCTTTTCCTCTTTGTTTTCAAGAAAAATAAATTCCATTGGAAAATTTGGCTGAAAATAGATTTTTCTGCATCTATTTAAGGAAGTGAAGGATAATACAAAATTGGACAAAAAGTTAACCATTATTCTGAAGATAGTAACAGGCCTGAAGACTGGGGAGAAAATTGGAAACTTCTGAAATGCATGAGAGCATGAAAGAGTAATTGAGAAAGTTGGGTAACAGTGGTAGCAATCAAAGAGCAAGATAGACCACTCCTGCAAAATCCAATGGACTAATAGTACGCAACGGAGCGTAACTTCCACCATTTCAGTGAACCTGACCCGACTTCAATTATGGCTCTCGCAGTGTAATCAGTGTTACATAGAAACATAGAAAATAGGTGCAGGAGTAGGCCATTTGGCCCTTCGAGCCTGCACCGCCATTCAATATGATCATGGCTGATCATCCAACTCGGTATCCTGTACCTGCCTTCTCTCCATACCCCCTGATCCCTTTAGCCACAAGGGCCACATCTAACTCCCTCTTAAATATAACCAATGAACTGTTGCGGGGGAACAGTTTGTGTTTGCTATGTTTATAGTATGTTTATAGTATCTTTGCTTGGACACTATGCAATATTACGTTTATTATAATACACTTATAATACTATGTTTATAGTATCTTTGCTTGGAGACCTGCACACAGACTGCGTATCTAGCCCCTCAATGCAACACTCACAGAATCGCTATCAGAAGGCAGACTATTAAATCAACCCGGGGTTTAACACTCACTGTCACGACACAGACTCTGCTAACCAGAAGACAGGTTATTGAGTCGGGGTGGAGTTTCAGTACACGGAGCTCTGCTACCGGAATCCCACAGTAGGGATACCAGCCCCAGCGTTAACAGTCCATCTTCGACCTCTCTCGGCCGGTAAAAACGTTTCCAATGGAAAAGACACCCGCGGCAGTGACACCGATCCTGGCGGTCCCTGCACAAGCGCTGTTCCCAGCGGAGAGAAACTGTCCTCACTATAAAGGCAAACCCTCTCTGCCTCTCCGTTCACGCTTCGCATTCATTGCTCTGGGACATGATGGGTGCAGAGAGGGGTAAAACACACGAGGAATCATCTCACTGGGGAGTGTGAGGTAGCTCACAGTGCATCTATGGTCTTTGTCACAGAGAGCAGAGAGAAAGTGGGCAGGAGGAAGAGAGAGGGAGCAGGCAGGGAGAGGGGAGGGAAAGGGAGAGGAGAGGGAAGATTGGACAATAGGAAGAGGCAAAGGTGGACACTGCGAGATGGGAGTGGGGAGGTCACAGAGGAAAGAGTGGGGAGGAGAATGGGGAAGAGCGAGGGAAAGGACGGGGTCAGAACGAGAGACAGCAAGAGAGGGTAGAGGGAGAGATCGGAGGAGGAGACAGTGAGAACTGCAGGGACAAGTGGGTCAGAATGTGAGAGGAGAGAGAGGGCAGGTGGGTCTGGGAGAGATGGGCAGACTGAAATGAAATGGGGATAGATAAAGGGGCGAGAGAGAGAGGGGATGATGTGGGGTTTTACACTAGAGGCTGAGAGGAGGGACCAAAAAAAAGTCGATTTGTGTGGTATTTGGTAAAATAATAGCAATATGAAGACACCATGACCAAAGCAACGATACTGGAGCGGAGGCGGAAGCTGGTTACGGAAATGGCGCTAAAGATTGCCCATGACCTACTACGGCTTTTTCGTCGAGTGGACTATCTTGCTCCGCTCTACGATCTTTGGTAGCAATAGTGTGAATTCCTGCCCTGACAGCTGCTGGGTTTTCAACATGCTTCTGGCACTCTTACAACATAATCTGGTGGCTGCATAGATTTGGGTGGAGTGAGCCACTGAGGAAATATAATTGTCCGAGGGGATTCCTGTTGGGCAAACTGGAGTGAACAATGTTATCACTCGGCACTAAGATGCTACTTATTATATTGATAGACTGATCCTGTCAAGCCTTAGCCTTCAGTTATGTGTGATGGAGGTTGTTTTTTATCCATCTGTCTGGCTGCACAGTTTTCCCTATCCTGGAGACTTATTTATTGTAACAAGCAGCCAGTCTTATTGTTAGATGATAATGAAATGAAATGGGCAGAACTTGGAGTTGGGCGAATTGCAAAAGTTCTTGAGAAAGGCAGGTTTTAAAGTTAACCAGCATTATGTATCAAGTGTGAGGACAGACCTGCTGGTAGATGCCCAAATGCATGAAAATTCAAGAAAAATGATAGAGGGGCTGGAGTGTGGCAATGCTTGAAAAATACCATCCTAAAGGAACTGTGGAAGATCAGCAATCTTAGATTATGGGCCATAATGTTATGCTTCCCTCAGTTGTATTATTTTAGTCTTTTGCAAATAAAAATGCAGCAACATGCTTGTATTGGGTATAATTCACTGAATTATGAGCAAATTGGGCCACTTAGCCTATAGCTTGCTCCATCATTTAATATGATTGTGGCCGATGTGATTGTAATCTGAACACATTCCTGACTACCCACAGTAACCTTTCACCCTTGCTTGTCAAGCAGCTATTTACTTCTGCCTTTAAAATATTCACATTCTGCTTCCATCACTCTTTTGAGGAAGAAACTTCCAAACTTAGGATTCAGAAAATGTCACTTAAAAATGGGTGATCCCTTTTATACATTGTCCTGTGATTCCAGCTTCTCCCATAAGAGGAAACATTCTCCACATCCTCATGTCAAGTCTCCTTAGGATCGTGTATGTTTTATCAAGTTATCTCACTCCTCTAGACTGTGGTGGATTCATCCCTTGCCTGTCCAAACGTTCCTCAGAAATATGCTGCCTAGTCTAATAGTGGGTCTTGGTAATCATGTCAAGTATTGATTTATGGAGGGATTTTGTGGTCCATTATCCCTGAAAGTGGCAAATCAAGCAGATTGAGTGGTAACGAAGGCTAATGGTATTGTTCAAATTGGAAAATGCTGAAAGAAAGGAAGTACGAGTGGGTGTTGGAAAATATGCTTATGAAGGCCACATGCACTACCTTTAGTGCAAATTTAATAGAAATTTCTTGCAAGTTATTGTAGTATTGTAATTGACTTTTGCTTCTAGCCAACAGGAAAAGGAAATAATATGTATTATTACCCATATCACACATCTGAGCTATGCTTTTACAAAATTGTATTCCCTTCGTTTTGAGTGCCAGCAGGGTTAACAGGGAATATTTTCTTGTATTCCCCTTTCTTGCGAAAGCCTATGGACTTTACGTGTTAAAACAGCGGTAAATATAGTCTTATATTCCCCTGGTCTCACATCCGGGAACTTGGCAATGTGACGCTGCGTGGGAAATTTAGAATTTGTTCTCGACAAAACAAGCAAAATGGCAGCCTCCTGCGAGAAGAGGTTCGCGACTTTTGACGAACAGCAATTTGACGCGATTTTACAAAACAAAGACGCGCAGAACACGAAGAAGGCAACAAAACAAGCAGTAACAATATTCAAGGAATATTTAATGGAGAAGGGTCTAGATGTCGATATTCAAACGGCAGACAGGAAGACTTTGGCGTCCATTTTGGCTAAATTTTACGTGGAAGTCCGCCGAGCTGATGGATCTCACTACAAAACATTCCTCTAGATGTCTGATATGGGTAATAATAACAATATTGACTGTCCTCTTTCGGGGGATACGACATATATTGCCCTCACTAGATCCATTGCCCTCGTCTTCGACTCGGGCAATATGAATCTACTTCAGGCAATATATGTCGTATCCCCCTCAAGGCCAGTCAATATTCTATTATTATTCTATCAATCAATTTTGTACTTGAGAAAGGAAGGGTAGAAAATAATGCTGTTTTGCATAGTATCCTGAAACTAGGAGGAGCAATCGGAAAAAATTATTGCTCTTTGTACTGTTGTCATAGTACCATGTAAGCAGATCCTGAGATACATGGCTGTAGAAAATTATATGCTGAACCCAAAAATGATGGAAAAGGAAAATGTATAGGAAGCTCCCAATTGAACTTATGCTAAGTATTTTAGTCTTGCACTCACCACAGTAGTAAATCTTTATAATTATTTTCCTTACTGAAGTTCAACTTATAATAATTGTGATTATAACTTTGTTTTGAGCATCAAGTGCTTTCAGTGCTCCACCACTATTCACTTATACATAGACACTGGAGATTTCGATGCACCTTACTATTTTGTTGTATTTAATTCACTAGGTGATCAACTCAAACTGCACTTTGTTAAAAGTTTTCAATCTCATTGTCCACTATTGCAGTGTTGCATACTGACCAGCATTCCGTACCATGTTTCATTATATTGTTATTGGGGCCATGCTACCAATGTGAAGACAATTTAAGTCATCTATTCCCATGTAAATTGTATATTTGTTCTTCAATTGTTTTAAAGCGAAATCAATCAGTCAGAGATCTCTAGTTTTGTATAGCTGCACAGATCCAAATGATAATATTGAGATTGCCTAATTTTAAAGTGTTAAGCATTTATAGTGTTTTAACAAATGCTACTGACTTTTATTTTCCATAATAGATGGGTGAAGATGAAATGCGAGGCTTCTTTACAAGATATGGTGCTGTGAAACAGGTTAAAATAATCAGTGATGGAGGTGGTGTTTCAAGAGGGTAAGACATTTCTCATCCAAATTAGACTATTGCGCACATAGTTCTTCTACCTGAGAATTTGGACAGAATTGTTCATTGGCTAAACTTTGGATTCCGGCAGAATTTATTAATAGTATAGTGAGATATTTTTCTCTTGGTTCTATTTTAACCCATTATGTACACTTAGACACTTAGAAAGTCAAAATACATTTAAGTAGTAGGCATAGTTGATGAAATGGTATTTGCTGAATTTAAGTAAACGGGCAGAATGGGTAAAGATAAATAAGTGGGTGTAATAAGTGAGAAATAAAATGCAGGTACTTTTACTTTCCAAAAAACACTTAATGGGATACTTACTATAAGTACGGACTATGCTATAGGGTTCAGTATTGATGTGGATAGAGAACTGGCTGGCAAACAGGAAGCAAAGAGTAGGAGTAAACGGGTCCTTTTCACAATGGCAGGCAGTAACTAGTGGGGTACCGCAGGGCTCAGTGCTGGGACCCCAGCTATTTACAATATATATTAATGATCTGGATGAGGGAATTGAAGGCAATATCTCCAAGTTTGCGGATGACACTAAGCTGGGGGCAGTGTTCGCTGTGAGGAGGATGCTAGGAGACTGCAAGGTGACTTTGGATAGGCTGGGTGAGTGAGCAAATGTTTGGCAGATGCAGTTATAATGTGGATAAATGTGAGGTTATCCACTTTGGTGGCAAAAACAGGAAAGCAGACTATATTTAAATGGTGGCGATTAGGAAAAGGGGAGATGCAGCGAGACCTGGGTGTCATGGTACACCAGTCATTGAAAGTAGGCATGCAGGTGCAGCAGGGCAGTGAAAAAAGCGAATGGTATGTTAGCTTTCATAGCAAAAGGATTTGAGTACAGGAGCAGGGAGGTTCTACTTCGTTGTACAGGTCTTGGTGAGACCAACCTGGAGTATTGCGTACAGTTTTGGTCTCCAAATCTGAGGAAGGACATTATTGCCATAGAGGGAGTGCAGAGAAGGTTCTCCAGACTGATTCTGGGATGTCAGGACTGTCTTATGAAGAAAGACTTGGATAGACTCGGTTTTATACTCTCTGGAATTTAGGAGATTGAGAGGGGATCTTATAGAAACGGGCAAATTCTTAAGGGGTTGGACAGGCTAGATGCAGAAGATTGTTCCCGATGTTGGGGAACGTCCAGGACAAGGGGTCACAGCTTAAGGATAAGGGGGAAATCCTTTAAGACCGAGATGAGAAAGACTTTTTCTCACACAGAAGTGGTGAGTCTCTGGAACTCTCTGCCACAGAGGGTAGTTGAGGCCAGTTCATTGGCTATATTTAAGAGTGAGTTGGATGTGGCCCTTGTGGCTAAGGGGATCAGAGGGTATGGAGAGAAGGCAGGTACGGGATACTGAGTTGGATGATCAGCATGATCATATTGAATGGCGGTGCAGGCTCAAAGGACTGAATGGCCTACTCCTGCACCTAATTTCTATGTTTCTATGCTGTTGGTTGGGGGCGCTGCAGGTCTGCTGCCCTGACAGCAGTGTGTTTGTTATTTCAATTTTGTATTTTTTTTAGTATGTCCAAATATTTTATTTCCAGTGTGTCTCAGTGTGTCTATGTGGGGGGTGGTGGGGGGGAAAAGAGGAAACCGTTTTTCAGTCACTTCCTTGACAGAGAGGTGACTTCTCCGCCTCCCCTCTCGCGGCCTGGTAGCTTGGATTGGAGCGGCCTTTCCCGGAGTCGGGCCCGGAGCTTCAGCAGTGAGCGCAGCGTGGACTTTTCCATCGCGGAGCGGCGAGCTCTTGCCGGAAAGGAGTGCTCCGATCGCTAGCCTGGTGACTTTGGAGTCATGGGGATGCGGTATGTGGAGCTTCTAGCCTCGGGCGCGGCGTGGACTTACCATCCGGAGCCGGAGATCTCTTGCTGGTGATTGCCGGAGAAGAGCTCCAACCGCCAGGCTGCGGCCTATAACATCCTGAAGCCGCGGTCTCAGGTGGGAGGGTGGCCAATTCGGGCACTCCAGGCCGTGAAGTGTGTTCGGTCATCCCAATGTCGGAATTTTGATCATCCCGACGAGAGGGCCTGTACATCTGGCCATCCGTAGCGGCGACTACGGAAGGTTCATGGCCCCGACCACGGATGAACAAAGGAGGAGGACTGATTGAACTTTGTTGCCTTTCACCAAAGTTGAATGCTGTGGTGGATATTTGTTGAATTTTATTGTGTACTGTGTGTTCTTTTTTCAATTGTATCGCTGCATGGCAAATTCATTTCACTGTGCCTTCGGTTGTGCATGTGATGAATAAATTTATATTGTATTGTAAAATATATTAGCATTGGAAAAATGGCAAACAAAACAGTGGGGTTTATAGTAGTAACCATATTTTAAAGATAAAGCATGATTGAATTTGTGAATGGCAAGTGGCGATTGGCCCTTTTATATGGTACCTTCAGTTTTAAGCATGAATTTTAAATCTGCTTTCTTTTTCAGATATGGCTTTGTTTCATTTCACAATGATGTGGATATACAAAAGATTATTTCTGAAGTAGGTTTGTCCACCAAATGATTTAAGATATTAAAGTTTAACTATGCATTTGTAGCCTGCAGAGTATTTGATCTTTCACTAAATAACTATCATCTTGTTTGAAAGGAAGACGTTAAATATTGTTATAAATTGTAGATTTAGACTTTAGATTTGGTATGTTTCCTGTAACAGTAGGTGAAAATTAGGCCGGAATTTGATTAATGGCTTGTTTTGGGAGAGCAGAATTAATTTCTTAATTGAAATTAAAACTTAAAACTTGTACTTGTCTTGTTGCTGAGGAAATAGATTTCAGTAAAGGTGGTGGGATGGGAAAGGCAGGTGAGATAAGGATCCCAATGAGAGGAGTGTGAGTGACAGGTGGCTGGTGTGGATGGAAAAAAAAGGTGCATGGGGAGGAGATGAAGTGCAGTGAGAAAGAAGAGCGTTGGGAGGAAAGGGATTAATAAGGGGACAGTCATGGAAGGGAGCAGGTTACCTGAAATTAAAGAACTCTGTGCTCATGCTGTCAGACTCTAGACTATCGAGATGGAATGTGAAGTGCTCTGGTATGTATTTGGCCTCACCCTGACTGGAGAAGGCGAGGACAGACGGGTCAGCATGGGAATGAACAGGGAATTGAAATGGCCAACAACAAAAGCACTAACTGGTCATGTTATACAGAGCAAAGGTACTCGGCAAAGCAGTTACCTCGCCTGTGCTTGATCTCACTGATGTAGAGGAGGCCACGTTAAGAGCACTACTACAGTAGATGACTTTGAAGGAGGTGCATATGGTGGAGTGTTTAGGTCCAAGAGGGCGGTGGAGTGTAGGGACAGGTGTTGCACCTCCTCGGATGGCAGGGATGAGTGAACTAGGGAGTTGCTGGGCATATTCCCTGCAGAAAGCAGAAATGGGTAGGAAGAGGAATATGTGATAGTGTTGGGAGTGTGTTGTAACTGGTGAAAATGACCAATAATCTGCTGGATGCAAAAGTTGGTTGGATAAAAGGTGAGGACCAGTGGGACTCTATCACTGTTCTGTCTGGAATCGGTGGGGTGAGAGTAGATGTACAGGAAATGGAGGAGATGCGGTTGAGGGCACTGGGGGGGGGGGGAGGGGGGGTT
The DNA here is from genome assembly GCA_035221665.1 of Okamejei kenojei. Classification (NCBI taxonomy): domain Eukaryota; kingdom Metazoa; phylum Chordata; class Chondrichthyes; order Rajiformes; family Rajidae; genus Okamejei; species Okamejei kenojei. Next base: position 103,688,425 of record CM069132.1, on the reverse strand, counting down.
GTTTCCCGCTACAACCAGTCCCCTCTTACCCAGCTTCTTCCTTATCTATACCATCAACCCCTAACCCACACGCTCCTTGTGTATTGCATTCTTCTCATCCTCCTCATTTGTTCCCTTATTTGATTTTATACTCAACCTTCTCCTTACGGATTCTATCTTCAGCAGCCTTGTTACCGTGTTTTACCTAGTTTACTTGTCATCTGCAGACCCTCGTTTTGCTCTGCTTTAATCCACGTCTGAAAACATCGGAAACCCCCAGAACATTAGCTGCGCCGCTTTTTAACCACGTTTATGCAATGGTCCACGCTTACATAGTCCCAAGCATTGATCCCAGGCTCTATGTTTACATCTGCGTTCTTCAACAATACTCCCCTGCTTTGGAAATAAACAAGAATTCATCGCCTATCAGGGTCGTCATATTCTCTTCACTTCCCCCTGCTTGTCCTTCCTTTTGAGATTTACTTGTCCTAACCTCTATGCTCCCATCACTCCTTCCTATTTCTGACTTAATACTCTTGTTCTCACCCCCCTTTCTCTTTAATTTACACCCTCCTGATGCTCAGAATGAGCACGAAGAGCATTTCATTTTCGGTAGGTCATTGTGGCTCTTGTTATTCAATATTGAATAGAACAATTTTGAAAGACCACTTTTCATGAATATGAAATGAATTCTTCCATGAATGTGGTGGTACCTCCTTCAGTTGTTGACTTTTTTTACCAGTTTAAAAAATAATTAACACCTTGACACCTTTGATCTTCACATTTTTATAGACTATGCAAGAACAATTTAGGTAGTCCCACTTCCCCAGATGCTCAACAAGGGAACATGTCAATACTATCCTCTATGAATCTCACTCAACAACAACAACGGAGGAGTATTCGCTTATCTTACCCTAAGTGCCC